>RJWM01025372.1:0-29432 GCA_004363535.1 Dasyprocta punctata | reverse complement strand
TTCTCAATTTCCTTTGATTTTTCATCCTCCACCTTTCCTGCTATGTTTCCTTTAGAGGCGCTTAGCGATTCCCCGATTATGAGTTTCATTTCAATTCTCAGTTGGGTTAACAGTGCTGCTTTAATTTCTTTCATAGCTTTGTGGAGTTGTCTCCCCACTTCTGTTGTCAACTCCTCTGAGAGTTTAATTTTTGGACTCCTGACCATTTCAGCATTAGCGTCCCTGGAATCGGTTCTGCTTTTATCGGAGTCAGGAGAGTGCCCTCTGCCTTTCTGTCTTGGCATTTTCCTGGGCTTGCCCGTGAGGCCGTGTTGGTCCACTGCCTCTCCCAAGCCTGTTTCTGCTCCGCAAATGCCTACTGCGGTGCGTGAGAGGATGGGGCCACTGTCTGGTAAACTGTACAGGGCCGTCCGCCAAACCTCCTCTATCACCCCCAGGGCACCCGCGCCATTTCCGCCACGGCCTTCCAGGAACTGTGCCTAATTAGGTGCAGTTCCAGTCTCAAGATGGCTGTCCCTCGCTCTCCCTCGGGGGTGGGGGGCTGGGGGCCGCTGGGTTCACTCACTCGCCCGCTCGCGACCACCTCGCTCCATGGTCGACCCGTCGTCTCTACAGTTGCGCCACACCGCCACAATTCTACTGGCAACTCCACGTGTATCAAGAGCACCTGGATTGTACCTTCTCAGCTCAGGTCGCAGCACTGATTGGATTCCGCTCCAGACAGAGGTGCTGCTGGTCTCCGCCTTTACTTCATTCTTTTACTCTTTCTGTGGGCTAGAGTTCTCGTTTTAGATTCTTCTTGGGTCCAGAGGACCCATCTCCCTCTTTTTTCCTTCTCTCTGTTATTATATTAGTTTATAGTCCAGCATTTTGATGGTATATTCAGGGAGCCTCCCTATCACGGTGTTAATCTGGGCGGCCATCTTGGAGGAAGTCTAGGTATTAAATATTAATATACCTACATATTAAGAACTAATTTCTGAAAATGTTATGTCCCTATGAATAAAAGCCAAAAAAGAATCCAGACCTGGCTTACCTTACAATTCCATTTTCTAAGCCTCCAGCAATTACATTGATAGATACTCCCTCAGGCTGGTTGGAGAAAGCCACCGAGCAGATGATCTCTCGGCAGTGGACATGTCCAACGAGGTCCCCATTCACTGTCCAGAGTCTAAGGTCGCTGCCTCCGCCCGCTAAAACACCAAACAGTCCAGAAGATCACCAGGGTATATGGTCTCACAGCCCAGGCTCATGGGCCCCCGAGGGCATTCCTGAGGGCTGTGCTAACCAGTGTAGTTATGATGTTCTTCGGCAACCATGACCAAAGACTATTTAAATTACTCCAGTGTAAGTCCCATATTTACCTAGAGGCTTACATACTTACCTAGAGACAATGACCCAGGAGAATGTAAAAATGTAACATACAAGGTAAATTAATCATGAATCTTTGTGTAATTACCACATTTCAGCCTTTGAAATATCAAATCTTATGTTTGAAAGTACCTAGATACACTACACAAATTATAAAAAGAGATGAAAATATTCTATGAAACTATCCAGAATAAGTGCCTTGTGTAACTTTCAAAAAGAAAAAAGAAAGTTGTTATATAAATTACCTGAGTTAAAAACTAATTCTGAACAAGAGAAGAAAACTTACTCTTTAGGTCATCTAGGATGGATTATCAATGTCTTATTAAACTTTGTTTCTCTTTTCAAAGATTACAGAGTAGCCAATTTTTTTCTAGTTTTTGGAGGGCAGAAGAGTCACTCATTGTGTGCCATGCATTAAAAGTGGGTTTCTCGGGTTTATGATGATGTGTATAGCCTTTTTGGAGGAAATATTCTCTGATTAAAAAAATGGGTTCTGAAGCATGACCACATTTGGATGACATGTCTCATACTCTTAATTTTTTATTAGGACTAATAAAAGTATTTATCAAACAATGAAAAGAGTCCGTATTTTATAGCAAAACCCTCACAAGCATTAGAAATGTCAAATATCACATGAAAATGGCCAGTGTATTGTAGATTACTCAAAATAGCCCAAAGGCAGAAACAACCAAACATCCGCAACAGATGAATGGATAAACAAATGCTATGTGTATGCAGACATACATGCACTATTGTGTGGAATACTATATTCACCACAAAAGGAAAGAAGTTCTGATATATTTCAGGGTTCAACATTGGTGAACCCTGAAAACATTGCACTAAGTAAAATAAGACACAAAAGGACAAATACCATATGATTCCACTTATATAAACTATCTGGGAAAGGCAGATTCATAGAGATAGAAAGAACAGAGGTTTCCAGAGGGGAGAAGATGGGGGAGAAGGAATGGGGAGTTACTACTTAATGGTCACAGAGCTTTGTTTGGTTGATGGAAAAGTTTTTAAAACAGTGGTGATGGCTACGTAACACTCAATGTAATCAATGCCACCGAACTGTGTACTGAATGGCAAATTTTATGTTAAATATATTTTCACATGCACCCACTGTTACTGACCTCCCACTGTAGAGCACCGACTATGAGGTGTTACCTAAATATGGCATCAAGATGCAGGACACTCAGTGTGTTAAAGAAATGGAATTGCAAGCCAAGTCTAGTGGTGCATACTTGTCACTCTAGCACTCTGGGAGTGCTGAGGCAGGAGGATCAAAATTTTGAGTCCAGCCTGGGCAACTGAGACTATGACTCAGTGTGAAGGCCCTGAGTTCAATCCTTAATACTGGAACAACAACAAAAAAAGACAATGGAATAATCTTTTCTATGAGCAGGCTACATCTTGTGTTTTCCTTATGAATTTTGTATGTGCTCAAAGTTTTTTTTTAATTTTTTTTTAATAAAGTAACCAGATGAGTACTGGGTCAAATTAGCATGGTTATGAAATCACTGATGCACATCTGTAAAAGATATTGATGCAGCGTTGGTCACTGTAACTTGTAGCTACTGCATGGCTTAATTCTTCAAAATGAAAAATCTAAATGTGGGCTTGCACTCCCTGAAGTGTGATACTAATAACTAAAGAATTATCCTAGCAGCTTACCACCTAGTATCTTGGGCTACTGCAACACCAAATACCTACTTGTTTGCCTAAGACTAAAAATACCAAAATTGCAGACTGTAACTCAATACCAGGTTGCTTTTATGTATAGTTTAACACATCAACTAAAAGTCAAAAATTTGGGCAGTCCTCAAAAAAAATCTCTATTATTACTATTTACTATCATGGAAATTAAATTGGGAAAACAACTTGCCTTAAATCTTGGAGAATGGTATTACCTTCATAATGCCACCCTAACAGAGGACCAGGCCATGCATGTCTTACCTTCATTCAAACACATGTGTTCTGATAGAGGGATGGAATGGTTTCAAAAATAGAAAATGTATTATAAATTCTCTGTAATTTCATATCCTATCACTATAAAGATCACATCCCATAATAAGACCAGAGGAATTACGATCAGGAATAAAATTGACAATGTAACTTTTGAGACAATTTCATATACATATGATATACATGTATGTACATATATATACATATTCATTTTTAATTTTGGTTCTAAGAAAACAGTGTGTAATAAAAGGTCACAATTTTTGGTAGGTTAAATCTGATTACTTTCTTCCCTTTTTAGCACATAAAAAATAAGATGACAGTCTGGGTTACTAAACATGTTTGACTCTCTTAGACAGTAATTTTAAAAATTATATTCTCTACTAAGTGCTGTTTGTGAATTCTTTTATATATGTATCAAGAGACCTTAAAATCTTTGAGAAGCCTTTTTTGTTCAAATTGGGAATAAAAGTTCTGCCCATTATTCTGTTATACTGTTTGATATCCACAGACACCCACATATCCTACTAGTAAGTTGCTAATTGCAGCAAAAGTAATTTTTAGTTCCCATATGACTGGCTCATGTGGTATCACAGATGTAAATCACTACTGGCAGCAGGAAAGTAACTAACTCTAAAAAATTCAGCTCCTTCAGGATTAGTCCTAACTTTCAAATACTGCTGAAAAAAGAAAATAAAGAACTTTATATAATTAAGCATTGTGTTATTTCCCCAGCATCCCTCTGGATGTGACACAGTAAAAGCTGACAATGTATAATCGATAAAGTCATCAATCAATACCCAAGTCAATGGTTTAAGTAAGATTTTTTCCTTTAGTTATAGTCATTAGGAAATGAAAGTGTTTTCATGACATGATTTTGTGACTGGAGATAAGAGTGGCAAAAATATTTTCATGTCATAACTCTTTAATCATAATCAAAGACATTAGTTTTCTTTGAACACAAGAATGAATATTTTATAAAAACAATAACAGCAACAACAAAACTCTAAGAGATACCTGTAACATAAGAAAAAGCAAATAATTGCTTTTTAATCCCTGTTCCTGACACACCTTTGGAATTTATTGTCTTTTGTATGCTAACGAGATGAGGTGCTGGCCACCAGGATTTCAGACCCACCCACCAGGAGGGGCAGGGCTGGATTGTGCTCTGTCACCTATCACTTCTATGTCTTGAGTTTTCAATCAGATCTTTAAATGACAAGGCCAGGTTTGAGTTCAGGCTGGAGAATATATCCTGGTGCCAGGGCTGGTGCACCCCAACTCGGTGACTGTCTCAGTGTGGACAGGGATCCTGTGTTCAGGACCATTCCAGACTTTGCCCTCAGTAACTTTTCACCTGGCTACTCATTTCCATCCTTTACAATTAATGATAGTAGTAAATACAGGTTGATCATCTGAAATGCTCTGGAAACAAACTTTTTGCGAATTGTCATGATGATACAAGTGGAAAATTCCATACCTTACTTCATGTATGAGGTGTATATGAAATACAATAAATTTTGTGTTTAGACTTGGGCCCCATCCCCAAGAGAGCTCATTACATATATGCACATATTCCATAATACAATAAAGATACAAAATCTGAAACACTGTGTTTCCAAGCATTTTGGATATTTAACCTATCTAGAGTTTTTCTGTTTTTGAGTCATTCTCGAAAACTATTAAAATCTAGAGGCATGTGGTCATGACAACCCCTAAACCTGCTAACTACAAGTAGTGTCAGAATTGAATTGCAATGGTAGATACTCAGTTGGTATCAGAAAATTTAGGAGTTGGTTGGTGTTTGGAAATACACTGTATATTTGGTGTTATAAAAAACAATATAAAAAAATGCAAGCAAAGGATAGAGCTCTATCCACTATTGATGTGTCAAAGCCATTCTATACTGAATGAACCAAAAGAAAGCAAACAATTGTTCAAAGGATCCTTTCTGTTTTAAGATCCTTAGAAACAGAAATTTAAACAGAAAATTCATGAATTTTCCAACTGTTCCTCATTGCTGAATGAATTGTTTTTTAAAATGAAAGAAAAAACTGACCATCGATTAGAGGATTATCTTTGTCATGTAATTTTTAAGGCAAAGTATGACTTCATTTATTGTTCTAGATGACTGCTCTCTCTCAGGAATTAGAAGAGAAATACTCCTGGCTGGTCCTCTGCTGAGGCTCTTCACTTAATCAAGAGTGTGCAGCAGATGTGCGGGAGGCCACTGTTTTGGACTAAGCAATCCAGAATGGAGTCCCTGCTGCCAGGGGTCACACAATCAAAGTGAACTTGGAAACGGCCCAGTTTTTCAAAGCACAGACTCACCACAGGCAATCTTAAGGGCTCAGTCACTCTGAGCTGGCACAGGCAAGTTAGACCCCGCTGCTTTCTTCAGCCTTTTCTGCGCATGCATCCCATCTCCCTGCTCAGCTCACAGGAGTACCTTTCTATTCTGTAGACAAGTGCTGCCCAATTATACCTTTGAACTCTATTGAAAATTCCTTCTCCAACAGGAGGAAGGCCGTAAAGTTATAATTAAAAAAGCAGAAGCAAAAAAGGATAGAAAAACAAAAACCCAGAAAATACAGATAACTGTGTAACAATCATTTGCTTATGTGCATGCAAATGCAATTTTACATATATCCAGAAAAGAGCTGAATTATGACAATATTAATTTCTGCATAAGTTGTACTCAATTGAGAAACTCAGCTTTGGACCACATTACATTTTAATATATTTATGTGCTAGGACCGAAGTGCTTAGCTCTGCAAGGACCTGAGAGAAACCAGACCTAGCAGGTAACCACTGGCCAAATGCACTATGGAGCAGCAGCGCTGAGTTTGGGTTTGGGGTGAGCTCACCTGAATCACACACAGTAGCAATATCACCTGATGTTTCACTGGCTGAGACGGCTGTGACAGGGCTTTTGTGTCCTGCTAGACTTTGTACATAGCATAACCTGAAAAACAAAAGACTTGAATTTGCATACAAAAATTATATTCTCTTACTTAGGCAATTCTTTTCCTTGGTATTGTATTTATTATTCATAGGGCATATATGTTTTCCTATTTGATCTTTTGATCTGAGTAATACTACAAAAGTAATCTTACTACCTTTAAGGATGCTTAAAATTGTAATGGATTCATTCTTTTTTTTTTTTTTTTTTTGTTCCTTAAGACAGAGTCTTGCCATGTAGTTCAGGCTGGCCTTGAATTCACTATGTAGCCCAGGCTAGCTTTGGACTCACTGTGATCCTCCTGCTTCAGCCTCCCAACTGCTGGGATTATAGGCATGAATCACCATGGCTGGCAGTAATGGTAGTATTTTCGTGTATATTTCATACAATCTGAATAGCAATATTAAACATAGCTGTGTGGGTGGGGGAGTTCCATACCTGTTTAAGTCCCACACAATGCAGGTTCCATCTCTGCTCACACTTATCATTATACTATATGGCTTGCAGACAAATAAGCTGGTTATCTCTTCTGTGTGCCCATAGAGATGTACCTGAGTCTCCATTTCTATCTCTGATGGCTGAAATTTAGAAATTAAGGGTAAGATAGCAATCACCACACAAAATATCTTAGTACAGTGTCTTGAAAATAAAAATATAAAGTGATGCAAACATTCTCATTTGACCATTTTCAATTCTATTCAGTTCAACTTTTTTACAGACTAAAAGAATTTTAAAAAATTTACATTACTCAGTTTCATCAACTAATATTCTTTTCATTTTTGTCTTTCTTGTTCAGTCTTTGTTCAGGGGCACATATACTTCTTATAGTTGCAATATTGTCATATAAATAATTTTCTATTTCATATATTCTTCTGTAAATATTTTCTAATTTTAAGAAAAACCATTTAATGATTTTTAATGGTATTATAACACTCTTTATAGTTAGTTTACCATAGTTGAGTGGCTTTCATTGATTTTTAAGTTGTTTCCATTTTTTTTGTGGGGGGAGGTTTAAGATAGGATCTTCCACGTAGTCTAGGCTGGACTTGAACTTACTATACAGCCCAGGCTGGCCTCAAATTAGTGATCTTCCTACCTCAACAGACATGTGCCACTGTACCTAGCAATCCAATAATTTGCAAGTACAGATAATGCCATTAATTCTTCATACTATATATAAATTTTTTGTTTTTTTCTGAATTCTTTAGCACACATTTTCAGAATTTTACTAGTGGGTCAGTGAATTTATAGTTCTCAACAGGGTTACTTTTCAAAGGTGTTACACCAACTCCAGATGCTATGAGTGGTGTTGGGCAGTATTGCCACATTACTTGTCAATAGTTATGGACTAACTTTCTAAGCAAAGGCTGCAAACTGATACCAGTTGTCCACAAAGGGTTTGACTTTTGTTTTCTTCAATGGGTTGTTTATTATCACAAACAGTTTAGTATTTTCCCTTCAAAGAATACAGAAACATAAAATAGTAAGTATAATAAAGAATTATATAGTGACCACCGTGATAAATCTTACATTTTATATTTATCAGTTTATTTTTAAAATAAAGCACTAAGCATTATGTATGCTGTTCTACATATTATTTCCTCTCCCTTGTCAGAAGTTATTACTAGCCTAATGTTCTCAAGTAAGCTTGTATACTTCTATGTTACTGTAGCTATAAACATAGTTTCTCATGTTCACAAACTAGATATATATAATGAAATTTGTATCTTCTGCATCTTGCCCGTTTTGTTCACTACGATTTTTGAAATACATTTGTATTGATATATTAGGTATAGCTTATCTGTCTTAACTGCCTATTTTAGTCAAACAAATATATATATATATTTATGCTTAGAGAATCAAAAGATAGGGCAATATGAGGCATGGAACTGAAGCTGTGTAGCCGTTGCCTGTTAATCCAGGGTATGTGTTCTTCAACTGAATGGCAACAAGACCTGCAACCACATGAGCTTCTAACAAAAGCAGGAGTCTTGGTCTGGCTCTCCGGGTCCTCCTTTGTTTAGAGGGCCCCATCTGGCTCTGATTGTGATCTCTCCACAGGGTCAGGAGCCTGCAGGGCTTCAGGGGTATGCCCAGAATCCTTTACGGCCTTGCTTTGGGTATCTGGGTTGAAGGAATTCCTTCCCTAAAGGGCCTGACTCCCTTCTTTCTCTGCTTGAGCTCTGCAGCATTTAGATTTGTGATCTAATCTTTGAACATTTCCCAAGTTTTAAATGGAAATCAAGATTTCTTTAAATATTTCTTTTATTATAATCATTTTTATAACCAAGTGTCAACTTTTTCAAATACTCATTTCCTTAATTGTAATTTTGTATACTTGGTTTTATGTATTTGTCACTATATTTAAAAGTAATTTGTAGGAATTCCCATATCTATGAAACAGAATCTAAGTGCCTTCCCTCTGTCTGCCAGATGATGTGAGTCACCATACTGGTCTGGGCCTCCCTAGGTAAAGTCAGGTCCTGAGGATCCAGGACAACCCAGAGAATTCCAGTCCAGACCCCAACTCTTTGCAGGAGCTGGTCCCATCCACTGCATCTTCACTTTGCCAGTAAGGGACCAGTGTCTGGAAGAAGGCCTTGGGACTCCGTAGTATGCAGTCTCTAGTGCTTGTTTCTATTTCTCCCACAAGAGGCTATCCAAGGACAGTGTCAGTGTTCCAGGATTGACAAAAACTCTCGATATTGAGCTCCTGGGCTTAAGTGATCTTCCTGCCTCAGCTTCTCAAGTACCTGGGGCTACAGGCTATCCTCTCCTATTTATCTTTCTATTGTGGTAGTTTCTTTCTAGCCTGTCAGATTTTTGATGCTTTTAAGACGAATACATATAAATGTACACTGCTAAAGCCTAGATAAAAACATTTATTACTGCTTTTATATATTATTGAAGTGTAAATACTTTTTTTTTTCAGTACTGGGGATTGAACTCACAACCTTGCACTTGCCAGGCAGGTGCTTACGCTGGTGAGCCAAATCCCCAGCCTTAAATACATTTTATAAATACACATTTATATGTGTATATTTTATCCAGTCTTAGTTATTTCAGGAGGTTATTGTGAATACTTTTTAAAGGAGGGAAATCTTCCCCCAGAACTTCTTTGTCACGCATGATCTTGGGGGTCATAGAGAGAGGTAACCTGGAACACACCCCACTCACTCATCCAACACACAGTGCTAGATGCCTGCCACTGTGCACTGCTGAACCAGGAACTGGGGGGATCCAGAATAGGACAGGCTTGCCCTCTAGCTGCTCCATGGCAGTAATGAGTGAAAGCTGTGCTAAGGAGGATTTCTGCAGGATCTCCATCTCAGATAAGTCAATCCTCAGACTAGAGGGAGGAGTAAGGGTGGGATCACTGGAGGTACTGAGTATGGCAACTGCCAGAACTGACTGAGGCAAAGGAAGGGGCTTGCCAGACAGCATCAGAGGTGAGAATGCAGTGTCCATAAGGACATGGGAGAAAGTGGCATTGCAAAAAGGACCAGGTGGGAGGGCCCAGGAAAGAAAAGGTAGGAAGACAGAGTGGTCAGGGCCTGGGTTTATGGTGTGTGGTACTAGCTGCCTGTATTTTGTCTTCAGGCCCTGTGAGATACCACACTAAAACATTTCATCCAGGAGTTAAGGATCTAGTCAGCATGTTAGGAAGATCCCTGAAAGCCTGTGGGAGATACACTGGTGGGGCAAGAGACTGGAGGCCAGGACAGTAAGAAGGCAACCATAGTGATGAAGTGGGTGACACACAGAAGGGACTGCACTGGGGCACTGGATGTGAGGTTGGCTGACAGAGACAGGTTTGACTCATTCTGACTTATCTCGTGATTCTTTAATGTAAAATTTAAGTTTTAATCCTCGAAAATTCCGTCACTGTCTTCAAATTCTGCCTTTTTCCATTCTTTCTTTCTGAGACTATGAGCTACACCTGGACCTTCTCATTCTTCTCCCTACACACATTCTCCTCTTTCCTTGTCATTACATGTTGCATTTTGTGTAATGTTTTTCAGACAGATCTGCCTTCTAGTTTATTCTGCAATCTGCTATTTAACTGGTCATTACAATGAACTAGTTGTGACACCTTGGGCAAGTTATAAGAATGGTTACGTCTGTGTTCAGGAGTGTCACTTAAAAAATGAGAACGCTGGGCATGGTGGTGCATGCCTTTAATCCCAGCACTTGGGAGGCTAAGGTAGGCGCAGCGTTGTGAGTTGGAGGCCCAGCCTGGGCTACAACACAAGCGCAAGATCAGCCTGAGCCACATAGTGCAACCCTGCCTCAAAAAGCTAGGGCTGGGAGTTTGGCTCAATGGCTTAAGTGCCTGTCTGTCAGGAGCGAGGTTATGAGTTCGAACCCCGGTGTCGCAAAAAAAAACAAAAAAAAAAAAAACAAAAAAAGAGAACACCAATAAAACACATATCCAAGGTTGCTAAGAAGATTCAATGCTCCAGAATATGTAGACAGCTCAGAATAGTGTCAGATACAAAGTAAGCATTTGATAAATATTAGCTATTGTTTTCATTATTTTTTTAGAAGTTTTTTTCACATCTACTTCATTTTTCTTCTGTGACTCACTTTATTTTTTTTTTTATTTTTATTTTTTTTTTGCGGCACCGGGGATTGAACTCACAACCTCGCGCCTGCCAGGGCAGGCGCTTAAGGCACTGAGCCAAACTCCCGGCCCTGGTTTTTTGAGGCAGGGTCGCACTATGTAGCTCAGGCCGGCCTTGCGCTCGCGTTGTAGCCCAAGCCGGCCTTGAACCCACAACGCTCCGCCTACCTCAGCCTCCCGAGTGCTGGGATTAAAGGCGTGCGCCACCACGCCCGGCTCTGTGACTCACTTTAAATGGAGCAAGTACCTCTGATTCACTGACCAGATTCATGAGATGCCTCAGTTTTGAAACTAAATGAAGTCAATGCTTTACTTGGCCAGTTACACATTTCAGATCTTAGGGGCAGTGCTTTTCTAAAGGTTTAGGTCGTGTTTTCCTGAGGTTTTAGACTACTGTTTTTACCATCAGTATTTTAAGAAATTTGTCAGAAGGAACCTAAGAGTATAGATTTGCACCTTTTAATTTGTGACATGAATAACAGTTATATATGAATAACAGTTTTATAAACTCTGCACCATACAATAATTGAAAGCATTAGTGAACTTCTGTTGGCCTCCTTCCTTTCAATATTCTTCCTGAACGAAGCACAACTTTGCACAAGCTGCATACATACTCTTCTATCACCATCAACTTTGGGAACATGAATATAGATGCTTGTGAACATGAAGATTATATGGCCACTTTACTTACTCAGTAAAAGAACGGCTTACGAGAAACTATTGTAAAATCAGTTATCACTTTTGGAACATATTTTTCTCTCATATTTATAAGAATTATAGGTAATAATCCCATACAAAGTCAACTTACTCATCATTACCCAAAATACATTTTGGGAGATGTTATCTTGGAAGAATCAACAGAAACTTCCTATGCTTAAAGTTAGTATGGTATAACAGCAAAAGAAGATGCTTCAAAAGAGCCCATTGGAAATACTGCCAAACAAAGACTTTAGCACATCCTAGGGAGGCCCAGGGCAGGCCTATCTTTTGTCTGAATAGGAAAACTTGAAGGAGAACATGAATACTTCAAGATGGAATTCAGAGAGTGGTGAAAGCTGCAGAACAGACAGAAATGAACCCAAGGGGCTTCCTCCTGACCTCATAGGCAAGCGTTATAAGCACAGCTCTAGGGACACAGGATGGTGAGAGAGTCCCCAGGGAAAAAGCAACAAAAACCACCTCTGCAAAAACCCAAAACTGATAAAACTACAAAGCTAACATTGCACTTTTTGATGCTGTTAATCTCATGACTTGATTACCTAATATTCAGGAAGAAAGGAAAATCTTCATGAATGAGCTAAGAAAAAAAAAAAAACTGCTTTCAGGCAAATATAAACTGAAAGCAGCAATATAATCCTTCATAAGCTTACCATAAACTTCAAAACCAAGAGAAGGTAAGTCTTGCTGTATTTAAATTATAATAGCTATACCTTTGATTTGCTATATTCAATGGTTTTCTGTGCTCCTGTACTGAGAGCTTAATCTTTTTCTTGTAAAATCTTTAACACACGTCATATCGGTGCATAATTAAAAACGCAGAAATAAGGAAAACTAAGAACAACGTTGCTCAAAGTGTTGGGAAAAGCAAGTGGAGATAAAAAGCAAAAGATGAATCCAGTTTTTTAAAAGATACCTATGTCATGGTACAAAATGATTTGTGTGTATAGCAGACAAGGGCCCTAGTCTGAGGTTTGGAATAGATCTGCAGGAGAAAGGAAATAGGAGGCAAACACAGAAGATTAGAGGCTCTAGCAGCAGCTGTGAGTATTAGAGATGCATAGGGGTGAAATCCATTTTAGGCCACTGGGAGAGAAGAGGAGACATTCCAAGACTTATGACCCTTCTGCTTAGATTCCTTAGCCTCCTGTTTATCATGCTGTGTAATTACTTTATCCTTGGCCTCAATTTGTTTCTGCTCCATTTTTCCATTCCTTCACTGCATGTTATACTCTAAACTACCCAGAAAACTACTTGCTATTCCCCTAGTTAGCAGGCCTTGGACTCAATGCTGTCTGAAATGCTGTTTCCTTTTTTCTTTACACAGTAAAATGATCCTTTAAGATCCTGTCCCTCTGTAAGCGTTTAGGATCCCTGACAGCTGGCTGCTCCGACTGCTGTGGGAGCCTGTCCTGCAGCACATACTCCCTGTCTGCTGGCTCCCTGTCTTGCCCTTCCCAGCATGCTGCTAGGATCGCTGTGTTCTGGTCTTCAGTCTCTTGCTCCAGAAGCGTTTCTCCTGCAGCTCTACAGGAGTCTCCTTCAAGTGCCGACTGGTTTATTTATTCCTGATTAAAACATTTTAATGGCTCCTTAGGTTAAGAGATGGAAATAATATTACAGTCACATTTATACCCCCGGGATCTTAGCAAAGGATCTTAACATGGGTTTAAAATGCAACAAACTCAGATAAAAAAGCGAGCAGGATCGGGGAGTCACTCTATGCTAAGAACTCAGGTTTCACTCAGTAAAATACATTTTAGTAATATAATTAAAATAATTATGATGGGAAAAAAAAAACATGAGAAGATTCTAGACTAGAAAGATTACCACCCTAACTTGCTACATCTCCTGAACCACATGTAGTTGTGTTATGGCTTATATCTAGATGTACTCACAGATGGGGCTTTGGGGAGGTGACTGGATCATGGATGTGTGATACTAGATTGGTCATCTTACTGGCTTAGCATAGTTCTGGGTGTGGATAGTGGACTTACTGAACAGGGATGACCTGCCCTGTGTGGGTGGCACCAACAAATAGGTTTGCAGCCTGGATGGAATAAAAAAGGAAAGGAAGGAAGGATTGCTGCTTCATGCCTGCCATGCCATGGAGAGGTTTTTCTCTGTGACGCCCCTCTGCCATGCCAACCTACCTAGAAGCCAGCTGATTATTGACTGAAACCTCTGTCTACAAACTGTGAGCTAAAGTAAACTGTTTCTTCCTTTACCTTGTGGGTGCTGGGTATTTTGTCCCAGAGAGTAAGACACGTTGATTCAAGAAAGGAGTTAGTAAATTAAAAGAAGCATTGCATAATATGCTTTTCTTTAGTAGGGCTATTTTAGGTTTAACTCTCAAATTGTGGAAATTCAATGAATGGCTTTAAAAGATTCTTCTGGTGAGTTATAGAAATTAAGACAAGCTACTTAGATTTTTGCTGTCATTTAATTTACTCAGAGTATGGAAATGCAGAATATTAGGATTTGTAAGCTTCGAAATTTGATAGAATCTCATGGTACACTCTTCTTACACATTTAGGTGAATACCAAGAGTACAGGCAAGCATGCAAATGTCATGAGAAAGTGTAAACACAAAATGAATGCTACCTGCCCTGGAAATAAAAATATAAGACCTTTATATTTACAAACTTTTCATCATTCCAATAAACCTAAGTCTTAAGAATCAGACATTGAAAAAACAAACAAACAAACAAAAAAACCCCAAACAACCTTTTACACTGTGTCTTAGTTACTTTTTGCTTGTTGCCGAGACAAAATACTTGACGCCCAAAGTTAGGGAAGGAAAGGTTTATTCTTACAGTTTCTTGGGAGTTTCAGTCCATTAGTTGGCTCCAAGTCACCATGGCGGGGCAGGGCTGCCTTTCATGGCAGCCACAAGCAGCAAGGTGCGCTGGCAAGTGAGAGAGCGGAAGGAAGCAGAAGTGGAACAGCAAGCGGAAGAGGAACAGCAAGCGAAAGAGGAAGACCTGCCTTCCCTTACACAGTATCTCAGCTCCACCCCTAGGCGTGGGCAGCGTTCACATTGCTAATTCCAGCGCTAGACAACAAACTGAACACAGCAGCCCCATCAAAAGTATGAGGACTTGGGGGTACATAGCATATCACCCAATAAACACTGTAAGATCAAAATGGGGAAAAGATCAAATTACAAGTGTTGCAAGTTAGTGTTATACGAAGTGAATGATACTTTATGAAGGTTTTGTTGCCTCACTGACATGAAAAGTCCCACACTAAACACACAAGCCAGGACCTACCGTGCTGCTGGTGAATCTGTTCGTGTAGGCTGTGATAACGCCACACTTGCTCCCAGTAAAAAGCTGGCAACTGTCAGGTACCCAGGCACAGCTAGTCACCTTTGAAAGGACAAACAAAAGATTTTCATGTTTTAAAATCATGAGAAATGTTTCTGCTTTTCTGACAACTCTTAAAAAAAAAACATGATCATAAAACTTCAGGTAAACATTTTCGTTGATTTTACATTTTTATGTCCATTTATTCCTGAGAAATTTAATAGAACGATTGAGGATTGATTAGGTCAAAGTTTGAGTGTGAATATGTACTTCATACATTTACTTGCTTGTTACTGTCACAAACTTTGCTCTTCTTAGGTTTCTGGCGGGGAACTAGGTACATCTAAATGGATGTATTGCTCCTAACAGTTCTTAGTTTGTGACACAGGAGAAGACAAGATAAACATGAAAGAGAAAAGCTGGCATTACTCCCCTGATGCCAGACCCTTCAGTCCTTACCACAGAGGCACCATTAGTCCTCAGATCAATTCTCACATTGTCTTCCCGGGCACCAGGTGATGCCCAGTGTGTGTGCCATATTCACAGTAACTGCCCCCAATGCTCCACTCCCCTTGCACCTTCTCCACACCAGCTCCCCACACTTTTCTGAGGTGAAGGTTACCAGCGTGGGCCTCTTTCTTGGCCATCTTCTGTGCCTCAAATTGTCTTGCGTCTCCTGATTCAGAAAAGGTAGTGCCTCTGTTCTCAAGGTGAATCCTGTCTCATCTGCAAGATTCCTTAGAATCTCTTTTTTCTTTAAAACAATCTTTTTTTCCTGGACCTATAAATGTGCTTGAGTCTCTGCTATATTAGAAAATGATATTCTTTGATCCTAATTCCTTTTTTTTCCCCCAAGACAGGGTCTTGCTATGTAGTTTGGGGTAACCTCAAACTCATGGCAGTTCTCCTGCCTCAGGCTCTGGAGGGCTGGGATTACTGGCGCTGACTGCCATGCCGGCTGATCCTGATTTGGCAAAGTCTCAATGTAGCAAGGTCCCTTGGATTCATTCTTATTTTTCTAAGTTTCTTTCTTCGCTAGTTCTAATTATTTGTAAAAACTGAGCCTTCATAACTTTTGCTCTTGCAAGAAGAAAATGTACTTTAAAAATATGTATAATAAATGCATTCTGTCTTGAAATTATCTTATGGAGCTCCTGACCCTTTTATAAAAGTTAATTTACACTACAGGACTCTATTGATCTGACTTTTTCTTGTTTCTTGAAATGTTTTGCTATTTCATCATTCTAGGAATTATTCCCTCATTACTCCTGAAAAAAACTGGTATTCCCAACTACACTAAAAATAACACCAAAAATGATGGAATGTCCCAGATAATGTAATAAGTGAAATAAAATGTTAACTTTTAGTTTCTTGATACATTATCCAAAATACGGTATCTCCTTTAAAAAAAAAAGCAAAAAGGAAGGCTACGACACCACTTCCGGAGTCTGCTTTCAGCTTTCACTGAATTACAGTTAAGAATTCACAAATTTTCATTCTCTACCAGTTATAAAAAAGAGAATGAAACCAGCAGAGGAGTCTTACAACTATGACACTAATCAGAAGGTGAAGACAAAGAGCCAGCAGAACTCTACACTCTGGTGATACTGAAACTGATCATATAAGCAAACCCTGAGAGGGTGGCTCTTTGTAAGGCAATATCCTAAATATATTTTCTCAAACTAAAGGAAAAATACATGAACAATATATTTCTAAGGACAAAAGTAAACTATGGTATTCTACCCAGTTAGTCATTTCACTGGAAGTACTATTATCATATAATATTTTACTATAAGACTCTGGATCATCTCCTTTTGCTAAAAAGATTTGAGAGCACTGTTTCATCTTTTAAATTATTTGTGTGCCAAATTTTACATGAGTAAGATTTAAATTTTTATGTGATATGTATGTATAAAGTGGTGTATTATTTAGTCTTAAAAAAAGTCATTTGTGACAACATGGACAAACCTAGAGGACACTGTACCAGATGAAACCATGAGATACAAAAGACTGATAATACTTCATGATCTTGCATATGTGTAAATTCCAATGAAGCCAACCTTACAGTTAGCAGAGAGTAGAAGGGGGTTTCCGGGAGCTGGGGTGGGAGATGGGTGGTGTAGGCCAAAGGCAGAGGTCTGCTTGTGCAGGACGACCAAGTTCTGGAGCCCTGTTGTTCAGCACCTCATCTATGTTTAAGGGCACGGTTTTGCGTCTTTATCATTTATGAATACAGTGGCTCCTAAATCCTCTCACCACACATAAATGGCAGCTGTATGATGATATAGATATGTTAACTGACTTGTTGTGGTAATCATTTCACAATGTGTATCAAAATACTGAATTGTATACCTTAAACACATACAGTTTTTATTCGTCAATTATACCTCAGTGAAAATAAAATCACACCATAAAAACAAGGGCTATATTTAAAATAAACTTTATTCAAGCCTTGAATCTGCTAAACTAATAGTCAGTTTATATGACAAAAACAAATACACAAAAACTTGTCTTTATACTATAGAAAATATAAGTAAATTGGAAAACTTCCTTAAGATCATTTGCTCCTCTTTGCCGTCTCTTCATACCAAGTCCATCTAATGATAATGAGTTACTTGGAAGTAGTTAGCTCTTAAACAAATAGAAAAAAATCCCTAGTGATGAAAGGTATAAAGATATTGATTGAAAACTGACACACAGTGTATCTTTTTTTTTTTTTTTTTTGAGATAGGGTCTCGCTATGCAGTGAGTCTCCTGCCTCGGCCTCTCAAGTGCTGGGATTGCAGGTGTGTGCCACCACACCTGGCTCATATAGTGTATCTTTAACCTTACTTTGTCATTCAGTTAATGCTGATAAGGACTTCATTTATTCTTTTCACCTTTTCATCACAAAGTCAGGGTATCTGTAAACCCAGATGACTGAGGACAACAGTGAACTATACCTGGCCATGCATCTATTTATGCTAATATATTTTAATAGGAAGAATATATTTTAACTTTCACTGTACCTATTTCCCTTTTCTCCCTCAAACATAACAGTTCTAAAAAAGGTGAAAATAAGGGAAAGCACAAATTTATTCTATAATGTACTTTTGTGTTTTTCTTTATTTTGTAGACTCATTTCCAATTTAGTTATACTGCCAGATTTGCTAGGATTTATGGTTACAATTTCTGTGTTTGGAGATATATATATATATATATATAAATAAAATTTGGTCCGTATAAAATACTTTGATTAATGTTAGCAGATATATTTAAAAACTTAAAAAATCTTATTAAAATTTCTAATAAGATTGTTTTTCACTGTGCCTTTCTTCTTAGTTCTGATAGTTTATTGGTGAACCACAACACTTAGTGATGACTTTTTTTTTTCAGCTTACGCAAACAAGTCATTGCTTGCCTTGTTTTAATGGACAAAAACTGCCCAAAGGTAGTTTATCCCATTTCAAAAGAGTTCAGGGAATGGAACACATTTTCAGAAACATGAACAAACAGCAGGTGCTACAAAAGTAATGGGAGTCAGAGTTAGAGAAGAGAATTTCCCATGGAAAGCCAGACAAAGGCTGCACATTCAAGTCAGAGCCGTAACAATCAAGGCAGCATTGTATACGTGGCAGATACTGCTTACAACTTCCACAGATGTTGCAAACATTTTTCACTACAAAGTTGTCCAGGCTGGGTTTGAATTTGCAACCTTCCTGCCTCAGCCTCCCAGAAAGCTGGGATTACAGGCATGCACCACCATGCCTGGCCTACGTTATCCTAGTTTTAAAGAGGAGAAAAGAAAGCCAAGTTTGGAAAGGGTGAATCACCTGCTAAAGGCCACATAGTACATAACAAAGCTGGACCATGGGACTAGAGGCCTACTGTTTTTCTGCTATATCATTATACCAAAAATCTGTATATTTAGGAAAAGTCAGGTAACAAAAGATGATACTATGGTTACAGAAAATGACCTAGTGGCAAAAGCAAGTGGACATGGGGAAGAAAACAGTGCTACTTTTGTTCAAATACCATGTCCTTGGCTGGCACTAAGCAGATAATCATAAGTCTCTTAATAAGGAAATGGGCAGAAGATGAATTTTCAGACACACTCAGCAGAGCAGTATAAGGAAGTCTGTGAGACCTGTAAACATCAGCTTCTTGCCTAGACTAGTTATAGGAGGTTTAAAAGTAGTGGCTATTACTCTGACTCCTTTGTAAAGCACTGTATTTAACTGTGTAAAGTATTCCATAAAACAGTTTACCTGGTGCTGTTGAGAGCTTTGTATGAAGTTCACTGGTGGCTCGCTTTGCTTACTCTTCAACCTCAAGATGTTATCAGCATATCCCCAACTCAGGATAGCTGACCACTGAATATCGGTACTGTTCATGCTTCTCACACCTCAGGAAGGAGAAATAAAAGCATCAAACTACCATTATTCAGTGGTTATATGACAGTCAAAACAATGGCAGAGTAAAGGCTGAAGTTTACGCAGAATATCATTCCACACGGAACCATCTTTTTCTCCCCAAGGTGAAACAATTTGAGTTAGTTTTAATCCTTTAATATTAATAGGATTGTAAGGATGGTATTACATTATTTTTCTCTTGTATTGTTTTTATTGGGATTTATTTGACTTTCATTGGGATTTTATTTTAATAAAATTACAGTACAGACTTTTTAAAAAATAAAGGGCAGCAATAGTCAATACTACTCGATTCACATTCTGCGATACCTTTCCTTTAAAAAATAAATATGAACTAAATACTATTCAGGTAACTTTCTAGATAGTGGTAAATCAGCATGAACAATTTTTTTTGTGTGTATGTGGCACTGGGGATCGAACTCACAGCCTTGCACCTGCCAGACAGGCACTTAAGTCACTGAGCCAAACTCCCAGCCCTAGTTTTTTGAGGCAGGGTCGCACTATGCAGCTCAGGCTGGCCTTGTGCTCACGTTGTAGCCCAAACTGGTCTGGGATTCACAACGCTCCTCCTATCTCAGCCTCCCTAGTGCTGGGATTAAAGGCGTGCGCCACCACACCCGGCTAACAACTTTTAATACTACAAAGAGAACACTACTAAGAGAAAAGCCATAGCTACACTGTAAGGAGGTTTCAATTCCCTTGAGTGCAGGATTTGGCATGGCAGACCTTCACTCAAGGGAGTTTTCTATTTTTAAAGATTTGGAAATTTCTGATCCCCTCTCTGAGGACTGCTTATGATCAATGAATGCCTTTTTGTCACTATAGTAAATGCAGCTTAAATGCTGTAAATGGAACTGGCCTCGAAACGTCCAATGTTTAAAACCAGCATAAAGAATATTCAGGAAAAAAAGTGTATTTTGTCTCTTCCAGTACTCAGCAGAATACCCAACAGCTAGATGAACAGAACAAACATTTCTTGGATGAATCAACAGCACATTGGAAATGTAACTTACAGATTTTTGTTTTCTGATAATAAGCAAATGTAGGCACCTGTTTCACCACAAAGGATTTGAGACACACTAAATAGTTTCTATAGAAAGGAAGTTTCTACAGAAAGGAGCTACATACAAAGTATGATCAAAAAGTATGGTTTCAATTTAAAAAAATTATAGTTAAAGACACACGGTCATTATCCCCCTCAAAATACTATCTCTTGCTCCAATCACACTTTCATTCCATCATTTTTGTTACTTTTTGAAGCAGTTCTGGAAGTCCTCTTTCATGAGTGTCTTTAGTCATGCTGTCATGGTTGCTTTGATGTCCGGAACTGATTGAAAATGTTTACCTTTTAAAGTCATTTTGACTTTGGGGAAGAGCAGAGGTTGCGTGGCGTAAGGTTCAGTGAATGAAGTAGATGAGGACACACTGATTTTTTTTACAAGCCTGCCTTTCTATTGCAAGGCACCTGTCGGCACCACATTATATCTTCAATGATGCCTCATAAATACACTCATGAAAGAGGATTTCCAGACCTGCATCAGAAAGTGACAATAACAATGGCATAAATACGTTCAAAGCAAAAGGAAGAAGTATTTTGAGGGGGATAAATGTATTTTACTGTATGTATTTTACTGTAATAATTTTTAATGTATTCACTGGATATTTTGATCACCCCTTGTATCATGAGACTTCTCAAAATTTACTATAATGTTGTGGCAGGTGCTCAGTTAGCCAAATTTCTCATTCTTATTTTTTCTCCTTTCCAAAAAAGAAACTATGTAATAGAACAGTAGGTCTCAAAGAGGGTTCTTTCCAAAATACATGCTTTTGATACCTATTTTCAAAGCCCTTCTGCCTCTTGTTCTGTTCTGTTTGTTTAAGCCCATGGCCGTATTCTTCTGAGGTACCAGATTTGTCTACACACTAGTATATTTAATAAATGTGAAGTATCCATTTCTATCAAATTGATAATGTTTTCAACTTGTGAGCATAACCATTTATTCTTACCTCCTTCTAACTTCTCCACTTATTTTATTTTATTTTACAGGATCTGCAGATTTACTGAAATTGAATCACAACAGTCTTCCTATGCTGTGAAGCATTATTTCCAAGCTATTTCCCAAGCTACAAGCACAAAGCTTGTACAATAAGGAATTAAAAGAAAAATATTTCTATATAGAAATCAGACTCCACCCCAACATCATGGGCTAGACTATTTGCAAATCTTCACATTTTAAGTGCAGTGTTTCTTTTATGCTCTCCTTTCTGTCCCTAGCAAGGGGCCTTATTACTTTCCTTTGGCTGATCCAAAAGGGGTAAGGATACTGTAAGGGAACAACGGTGGGCTCCTTATAGCACTACTGGCACTGGTCCTAGTATGTTGTTCCTTATCATAGGGTAGTGAGCAATCACCTCTCAACTGGAGGAGGGGGAGCTGGTGCAAAGGCAAAAGGGGTTAGAATAGGTGCCTTGGGGCAGCTCTCCAGAGGCACAGGCATACCCAGCCTGTCCTGACTCTGGCCTAACCTCTTAAGTGGGGAGAGGGCAATGCAAAGTAATTGCATTGGAGAGGGATTATCCAAGCCCTGGAAAAGGGAGAAGATACCCATACCAGTTCCTGTTCCTATTAACAGCCAGCAAACTGTCCATCTGAAAGTAGGAACAAATGGCATGTAGGTTGGAAGAATCGGGCTGGTGCTGTCCCCAACTTCTGCCCAATACAGGAGGAAATGAGGTTGCAAATGGTTGAAATGCTCTGACTGAGTTAAGGGAAGTGAGGGAAAGGAAGTTTCCACTTGTATAGTGCTCCTACAGAGTAGGGGCTGGAAGAAGGCAGACTTTTCCTATAAAGTGCTGTTACTTCTAGCAGGACAGGGACTTAAGCAAGCTTGGAAGAAAGTAGACCAGGCAAGGAACCAGGAACCACACATTTTTTGACTGGCATATCCCCTGTGTATTGAACGGGTGTCGGGGGAAGGTTTGCTGGTAAATCTGCCATTGGTCTTTGCCATCTCTTATCCACTAATACTCAGTTTATACGGAGGGACTTCCCTGAGCACAACTGAAGGTTTTGGGCCAATGGAGTTTATTCAGCATTGTGGCCCCAGCTTGGGCTCTTCAATGGAAGCCACATCTTGAGCGTGGAAGTTTCTTCTTGGGTTAGAGGTGCTTGTGTCTATCTCACATCAGACTCATACCTCATCCATGTGGATGTAGAGTAGTGACAACTGTTTCCTCACAGAACTCATGAACCAGGTCCTTATATTCATCACAGAGCATGGAGCCCTGGTGTGGGAATACAAAGGGGGACACTGCTTGGCCTCAAGGCCTGACCAAAGCTTGCTCAGTGCTCAGCCTCTGGGCTGCCACCTGCTACTGACGAGATTAAGGACCAGAGGCCCTGGAGCCACTGGTGTCTATGTCAGGGTCACATGGAGACTCAGTGGCTATTGGGCTTTTACAGTGCAGAGTGTGCCACTACGCTGGGCCCTAACCTCTGTCTGCAGGTGGTGCTGTTGCTATCATTTCTGCTGCCTTCCGCAGGCTCCCCGTCCATTCATTATATTAAATGGCATTGCATTTAACTCTTATTTTTTCCATGTACTATGTTTTAATTCCTACTTTGTATTAAGTAACCAGAAATTTGAGTCATTTTTCATTAAGGACTGAGAAAATGTCAGAAGTCAAACAGAATAGTAGCACAGATGAACTGGGAACACGTGAATCTCATGAAAGATATCCTCAGGGTGATCTTCGCTGTGTTTTATTTTACCTTGTTCCTTGCTGTAGGTCATCAGAAGGCAGAAATTTCGAGACAAACCGCAGATTGCTCTGGTGGGGAGAGCCTGCAGAGAGCCAAATCTTTCTCCATGAGGCTGGCTGAAGCAGACCACAGGCACAGGAGCACTTGGAGAACCCACATATTCCCCCCACTTCAAGCCTTTTATCCATGACAAAGGGCTCTAAAACCAAGGAAAGTAAAAAGTACGATTCTTTTAAACAGGTAATAAGTACAGAATGACTTCTAACTTAAATTCTAAACAAAGTGAAAATCTGGTTTAAACTTTTTTTCAGGCAAGAATTATTTTACATCTTTTTACTTCCTTATCCTTAGCATGTACAGATGTGTATTCCTTATTTTATTTTTATTCTGTAGCTCTGGCCTTTTTTTGCAAGAAAATATCTGGTTAATAATTCAAATTTTCTTGAAATTCAAGCAGAGGAAAACAAGTTTTACAAAGCACATTTCTTCTAGCCCCTCCGAAATATCTAAACTAAAGTGGATACGTAAGTGGGGTGATACTTTGGATACTTGGGCTTACTTTGGAAGTACAATAAGCCATACGTGCACAGGATGGTCAAAAATTATGAGCACATGTGACACAGGAAAGCTCACTCAACCCCAAACTCCTAAAGATGGGACACTGCTGACTCCTCTACATGGTGGGGATAGCAGCTTCTTAGTAGAGATGGATGAATGGAAAAGTGTTCGGTGATGGAGCATTATCAGGACTAGAGCACGAGATGTTCTGAAGTGAGTTCTAGAGAAGAGTGGTCCAAGCACGGCAGGGTGTGGCTGCAGAAGGTGAGAGAAGGCTGCAGAGAAGACACCCACATACTTGCTACAGACAGCTGCCATAGCATTCCCTTAGATCCCAAGTAAAAAAACTATCATGAAGGAATCCAGAGGGAAAAAACCAGGGCCTTACAGAGCTTTTCCCAACAGTTCTAATTTTTTGTTGTTGTTCTCCTTTTTTGACTGTTTTACATTGTATTTACCTTTTAAAAATGGACTTTTTTGTTTTAGATGCATAAGAGTTTAATTAGCTATTTACTTTCAACATTTCAGAGAAAATGCCACAAGTCTAATAAAAATAATACATTAAGCAAATTTCAGTTATTTCCACAAAACTTCTAATAATTTTAGTGCAATTTGCTTATGTCATTTTCTAAATGAATGAAAAGATAAGCATCACTGATCTACCTATGTTTTAAAAAAGAATGGCAATTAGGGGCTCTTCTACATCTGTCAGACTATTTAGGCAGTCTAAAAACAGAGTAGTCTGAAAAGACTGAGCGTCTTTGGAAAAGCGGAGGGGCATTAGGAGTGCCCAAGTGGGAGGAGAGGTGTCAATGTCAGATATTCTAGAACAAGTTCGCTTTCTAAAGTCTGCAGTCCATCAGTGTTAAAGTTGAGACAAGGTGTTGTTAAGCTCCAGTTATGGTTTATCATTCATAATTTCTTGTCCCAAAATTCCTTTCATGTGAATTGCAGAGTTTAAATTTTGTTTTTTAATTACATGCACATAAACACTTCCTTTATGCAACTATTTTACAGCACAGTTCGCATAAAGAAAGTGTTTTATTTAAATGCTCCTCATACAGCTCTAAGTTTTTCCACACAAGCATATCTGGGTCAACCAGACAACCCCCTGGGCTGTGCTTGGACACAGAGCTTGGGGCTTACGTTTGCATTCTGAGGAGATGCCATGGAAGACCTGAAAAGTCAAGGGGTAGTGACTGCAGTGGCTCAAATAAAGAAATACAGTGGGATAAATGCCATTCAGAAGCACAGGAAGCCAAACTCTAAGCAGCCTGTCTTGAGAAGCACCAAATTCAGAAACAGTGAGTGCCACTGTACAGTAGGCACCATCCAGGAGCTGGAGACACAGTGATGAGCAAGACAGGCAGAGTCCTCTCCCCATGGAGTTCCATTCAAGGTTGGATGGGAGACAGACACATACATACATAATATGTCAGGTGGTGAAAGTAAGTGCTCTCAAGCAAAACAAGAAGGGGACTGAGAATGGTGGAACCACTATTAGAGGTACCAGGGTGAGAGAGGACTCTCAGAGACGTCTGTGTCTGAGTAGAGTCCTGAGTGGAATAAGGGAGTCAGCAAGGGATATCTCTTGGCACAGGGGTCAGTGAGTGTGAAGTTCCTGAAGTGGGAATCAGACAGGTTGGTACCACCTTTCACTGCCAGCATATACACTGCTCAGTTCTTCTATCTACACCAACCAAAACAGCTAATTACAAATAAATATAGTAGTAAACTAGATCACATTTTTTAAGTTTGCTGGATATACTGTTAAATGATTTTGACATGCTAAAGTAATGGACTATATTTAAAAATAATGACCCTGATAATGATAGTAGTTAAAATGATTTTTATAATGTCGAAAAGTAAAATTTATAGCTTTCTACTAAAAAACAAAACATTGGCAATTTGATTTTAGTAAAGCAATACTGTCTTATCATATTAATATTTTATAATTGAATTTTATAGCTGGAGGTGGTGGTATACACCTGTAACCCTACTACTCTGAGAAGCTGAGGCAGGATATTTCAAATTTAAGTCTAGCCTGGAAAACTTAGCGACCTAGTGAGACCTTTTCTCAATGCTTATTTGCTATCATCTAGATTGTATGTTTGCTTCTTTATGTAATAAAAGAGAATTCACGTAAGTTTTTGTGAACTTGGATCTTTCATTTCTTGAGAGTAATTAAACTGTAGAAAAAAGTGGGAGTGTAGTTCAGTGCAAAGGCCCTGGGTTCAAGTTTCAGTACCATAAGAAAAAAAATTTTACTAGTTAAATGAGTTTTGTTTATATTTAACATACATGTCTGACAGAGATGGGCTATAAGCATAAAAACTTTGTGTCTAAGGTTCTGTCTCACATATTTAAGTAATATTATTACAGGAAATACTGTAAGTGGGCTGGAAACAGTCTGCACTCACAAGTCACTCCAGAATATTCAGAAAACAATTCTACTCACAATATCTTAAAAAATATCAAGTATCAGCTGGGCATGGTGGCACACTCCTGTAATTCTAGCATTTGGGAGGCTGAGGCAGGAGAATCATTTGCAAGTTTTAGACCAGCCTGGGCTACGAAGTGAGCCCAAGACCAGCCTGAACTGCATAGTGAAACCCTGTCTCAAAAAGACAAACAAACAAACAAAAATCAAGTATCTAGGAATCAACATAACCAAGGAGGTGAAAGACCTCTACAATGAAAAGTACAGAACATTAAAGAAAGAAATTGAAGCGGACTTAGAAAATAGAAAGACCTCCCTTGTTCATGGATTGGAAGAATTAATGTTGTGAAAACGGCCAAATTGCTAAAATAATCTATAAATTCAATGAAATCCTTATTAAAATACCAAGATCATTCTTCACAGAACTAGAAGAAAACACTCTTAAAATTCATATGGAATCAGAAAAGATTCGGAATAGTCAAGTAATCCTGAACAAAAAGAGCAAAATGGGAGGCATTTCTGGAAAATAATATAGGGTAAACACTTGAAGCCATGGGCACAGGCAGAGTTCTTTGATAGGACTGCAGTATATCAATAAAAATCAACAAACAGGACTATATAAAATTAAAAGCCTTCTGTATTGCAAAGAAAATAAGAATGAAGAGACAACTTACAGCATGGGAGTAAGTCTTTGCTAGCTATTCTTCTGATAGAGGATTGATCTCCAGAATATACAAACCACTAAAAAAATTACTGCCCCCAAACCAAATAACTCAGTCAAAAAAATGGGCAAATGAACTGAACAGATACTTCTCAAAGGAAGAAGTGCAAATGGCCAAGAAGTATAGAAAAAATGTTCAACTTCTTTAGCCACTAGAGAAATGTAAATCGAAACTACTTTGAGATTCCATCTCACCCATCAGAATGGCTATCATCGGGAATATGGATGCTAGGGTGGGTATTTAAACTGGTACAGCCACTATGGAAATCAGTATAGATATTCCTCAAAATTCTAAAAAAAATTCTAGAAATATATTTATTCAGTTACACCTCTCTTGGGAATACCACTAAAAGAATTAAAGACATATTACGGTGACACATGCATACCTATGTTTATAGCAGCACAATTCATAATAGCTAAGTTGTAAAAACAGAAAAACTGATAAAGAAAATGTGGTATATTTACACAATGGAATACTCACCTACACAGAAGAATGAAATCATTCTTGTTTACACAATCCTATATGTTACTTTTCAAGGCTTTCCCTGGTAATAACCTTTCCCATTCCTTCCCTGGGAAGGGTACTGTCTACATAGCCATCCTTTCCCCTCAGAGTGCTCCAGGCTCTGTCTTCCTGTCCCTGGCATGGCACTTACCACACAGGATATTGCTTTAGTTGTCTGTGCCTGTCCTGCTCATATCTCTAAACTAAGGCCATTCATTTCTGTTTCCCTAGAGTCTGGGTGACGGTCTGGCACTGCAGGAGTTTTTGCTGAATTCTATTGAAATCCCAATGACATACCGGATAGGTGATTTCTTTAACTTGTTCCCGGGACTCCCTGAAGGCAAACTGCACTAACAGCCCAACAGCGGCAGGAAGCTCGCCTTCAATGTTGAGCTTGCCTCCTGGCCTGCTGGCGTGGGCTGTGTGGAACAGCTGGCGTGGAGTCTGTCCGTAGGTTTTTATCATGGTTTCTAGTGCTCGTCTCTGAACTGGATCTTCTACTGCAGAGACATCCATCCCAAAATATGTCTGTAGAGTGATAAAGGACATGAAGCATGTAATATAACTAGTTGAAAGTAAGACTTGGTAAAAATACCAAAAGGAAATAATACTTTGTTTTATTCTTTAGACAATGGTTTTACTTTTCTCTATTTCAAATGTGAATGATTTAAAAATTTTTTTGATCAGTTTAACTTCCATTAATAGTTTCACTGAGATCAGAAAGGAGTAATCAATGTTTCTGATGAGTGACAAAAACAACATATCTTACCTGATTGACACTCAGTAGGTACGTTTAGGGTCTGAGAATATTATATAATATTTCATGTATAATACTAAATAATTAAAGAAGTTGCTTGTCCCAAGTGATATATAGGAAAAGGCAAAAAGAAGTTAAAATGCAATGCTGGCAGGTAGTTCAAAAGAAAATTTGGGTTTTAATAAAAATTCTAAAGTCTTTAATAATCCAAACTTTTTTTTTTTTTTTTTTTTGCGGTACCGGGGATCAAACTCACAACCTCACACCTGCTTAAGCCACTGAGCTAAACTCCCAGCCCTATTTCTTTTGAGACAGGGTCGCACTATGTAGTTCAGGCTGGCCTTGCTCATGTTGTAGCCCAAGCTGGCTTCAAACTCACAACACTTCTCCTACCTCTGCCTCCTGAGGCACCACCATGCCTGGCTCAAACTCTTTAATATAAAGGGCGTTATCACTTGCTGGGTCTAAGGGTTGCCACTGTGTTTCCTTCTCTGTTGCTGAAGCTAGCAGTCTGTGCCATGCCTGCCACATGTTATACTTTTAGCATTGAATCAGTTACAGCAGCTTAATTTACATGTTTAGATATAACTCTCCTCTGAAGTACCAAAATAAAGTTTCAAAGACACTCTAGAAGTTAAACAATCTTCATTACTGCTGCCCTCAACCCCCATTCCAGCACCAAGGCTCAAATGTGTGCTAAAATGCTTCTCTAAGCAGGGCCATTCAAAGGGTTACTTGACTTAATGTATTTTTAAATATCAGATGAAAACTGCTATTCTTACACTTATTTAAAAATGGTATTTCTTTACATTCTATGGAATCTACGTATTAGTGAGTGACAAAGGTCAAAAGGCATTTCCATATGTCTTCAAAAATGTTAACACTTATTTGTACTTAGGTGGCAGACATTATCCTATATGAATTTAAGCCCTCGTATATGGGTTTGGTTTTATCATTCACTTTACGAGTGCATGTATGTAGCTACAGAGAAGTTTGGCTATTTGTCTAAGGTCACATGGCAAGTGGCAGAGCCACAGAATTAAGATATGAACTCAATTATGGATTCACAGACTATGTTTTTACTCATTATTCTTTGCTGTATCCCCAGATTGAATTTTTCTAACTTCTTAGAGCAACAATATAACTATATCCTTTTAAAAATACTAAGTCCCAAAAATTGGTAAAAAGAATTCTAGTCAGATGGGAACACCTTGTATATTTTAGTCTTCAAACACTTGAAATATGAATTTACATAATACAAGTAACTGAAAAGATGGTGCAAGATTATAGGCATAGAGTATACTGAGGTCAATATTAAAATACCTAACTGCT
>RJWM01025371.1:0-29333 GCA_004363535.1 Dasyprocta punctata | reverse complement strand
CAACTCCAGGCACGTTTATACTTGATCTTTCACAAAGGGGTTAAAAACATACGCTATAGGAAAAATAGCCTCTTTAATAAACAATGCTGGGAAAACTGGCTACTCACAGGTAGAAGGTTGAGTCTAGACCCTTATCTTCCATTATGTACTAAACTAAAATCAAAATTGATCAAGGATCTAAATGTGAAAATATGAACACGTTACATGATGGAACATAAAATACATAAAACTCTTGAAATCATGCATGTAGGCAGGAACTTTGTGAATAGAAAGTGGCATAGAAATAGTATCAAAAATCAACAAATGGGATCATATCAAATTAAAAAGCTTCTGCAGAGCAGACAACTAACAAAGTGAAAAGACAATCTACAGAATGGGGAAAAAAACTTTGCCTGCTATTCCAGTCAGAGCTAGAATATAAAAGGACTCAAAAAAATTAGACTCCCCAAAATTTGAGACCCAATCAAAATATGGGCAACTAAAATGAATAGACACTTTTCAGAAGTACAGATGGCCAATAAATATATGAAGAATGTTAAACATCACTTGCCATTAAAATAATGCAAGTTAAAATAACACTGAGATTTTACCTTACCCCAAGGAGAATAGCTGTCATCAAGAAATCAAATATTAACAAATGTTGGCAAATCTTCTACGCCGTTGGTGAAAATTTAAACTAGTACACCTACTGGGGACCCAGCCTAGATCCCCAATCTTCTGAATGAGTGTACAGCGAAGGTTTAAATTAATGAGACAAGTGGTATGATTTCAGGGCTCCAGGAGGATCAAAGCCCCTGCAGAGTTCTTGACTCTGCGGCTATCATGAGGGCTAAGACAAAGAGCTTCTCTGGACCACCTGTATATATTTTCAAATAGACAAAGAGACAGGATACTGAGGGAGGTGCTGGAACTGAGCAGGACTTGGGAGTCACTTCAAGGACATCTCCAAGTGGGAAAAAAATGCCAGAAAAGGAGAACTCCAAGATGGCCTTTGTGGTGGGACTGTGATGCCTACAGAGTAAGATGCCTGCAGGGCAGTCTCTATTAACATAACTGATTATGGAGCTGTCTTGGTTACTTTTCCCTCCTTGCTGAGACAAAACACCTGACACCCAAAATTAGGGAAGGGAAGATTTATTTAGCTTACAGTTTTTGGAGGTTTTAGTCCACAGTCAGCTGGCTCCAAGGCAGGGTGGCATGGCACAGGAACAACACTTCAAGGGAGCAGCCGAGCAAAAGCAGCCAAAGTGAAAGGGGGAAGAGCAAGCCTCTTCTTCTTTATATAGTACAGAGGACACCCCCGCCCCCAGCGTGTGTAGCATCATCTCCTTGCCTTCCTTTGCACAGGATGAGGATATTTACAAAGTAAGAACCCTGGCTCCCTGCTGAGTCTCTCAGCTAAATTTCCAACCTTCTTAAGTTGACACGATGTATAAACCATAACAAGAGCCAAGATGTCCTCAGCTGCAACCTTCTTTGCCTTGCCCTTTGAAGTATCTCTGACCTCATCGGCCACTACAGGCCTCAGTCAGGACCAGTGATTCATAGAAGTTCATTTACTATGAATCAGCTCCCATCACCAGGCAAGGGGCCTAGGCCTAGGACAGGCTCACAGATAAATAAAAAGCCAATTAGTAAATTTTAAATCCTGCTCAGAGCCGCTTCATAGTGGTCTCCAACATACACCCACTACGAAAATCAGTATAGAGATTCCTCTAAGATCAAAAATTAGAAATTCTATTTGTCCTGGTATTCTCCTTCAAGGTATCTTCCCAAGAGTTAAAGACATCATATTACAGTGATACGTGGATACCCATGCGGCACAATTCATAATAGCTAAATCTTTGAAGTGTCCTGAGTCCATCAACAGATGAATAAAGAAAATGTGTTGTTAATACACAATGCCATACACTCTGTCATAAAGGAAGATAAATTTGTGTCAGTTGTAGGAAAATGGATGCGCCTTAAGTGAAATAAATCAGACATACAAGGTGTTAAATATCACATGGTTTCTCTTACATGATAAATCCAAAATATAAATGAATAGAAAATAAAGGCTAGATAATAACAAGTAGGGAGATAGATCTTCCTCACATGATCAGGGGATTAAACATGAAGGGAAGGGAAAAAAGGGATGGAAAGGAATTTTAAAAAGAATTAAGATGTGTCATGTGCATGTTCAATTCCCCAAAAGGAATGGGATCATTATATATTAGAAACATGTACTAATAAAAAAAAAATAAAAACTGAAAAAAAAAAAACCACAAAGACTCACAGAATGGAGACTACAACCTCTCCACAGTCAGGCACTGAAAGGTATTGCCTGTTTTTCTTTTGAACTTCCTGACTCCACCATTAGAAGAGGGGGCATGTGAAAGAGAGAGACGTGTGTGTAGAGTTGGGACACAGATCTAGTTTGCACTGGAGAGTAGTATGTTTGTGAACTAAGTATGAGATTGTTTTAAATGAGTAAGACTAAATTTCAATGTAGAGAATGAAAGTTCTAAGAGATGTTGATATCTAGAAGCACTGAAGTTTTAAAAAGTACCAAATGCACAAAATAGGAGGCTTTTATGCTTATGCTTGAGATTCTTGAACTAATCACTCATCTTCGTTTTATTTAATATACTTTGAACATCTTTAGGCCAGGATTGTTTCTTCATCATCTTTTTATCCATAGTATCTACTGTACGTTACAGTGCTTGGGACGTGGGATGTCATGATTGAATGAAATTAAGAACTATGAAACTATTTTAACTCTTTTAGTTCATAGTCTCTTTCATTGAGAGGGGTAAGGATTTAAGGTTATTTCTGTGACATCTATCCAATTTCCACCCAGAAAGATTTGATGTACTTCTTTTTCTAATCAACTCTCTTTCCTGCTCAGTAAACCTATAAAGAGAAATAAGGCTTTCCCCTTAAATATCAATGACTTTTGACCTATATTCCTAAAAGATTCTCTTAACCTCTAAGATCATTTTCTTCTCTTAGGAGTCTGTATGCTCTGTCCCCAACATTTCACTTAATTTTCCCTCATCTTCCATCTCCCTCCATTTCTCCATAGGAACTCTCACAATTCTGCCTGAGTCCTTCCCAGCTTGTTTGCCTATGCTCAGAACCCTATATATTCCCTGCCAACCACAGGATGTCTTTGAGCAATGGTTCTCAACCAGGTGTAACTCTTGGCAATATCTAGAAACATTTTAGTGTCACAATTGCATGCTATCAGCATTGACTGGGTAGAGGCCAGAGATACTACTATACAAGTTAGGGTAGGAAGGTAAAAAGATAGTGCTAGATTCTTACACTTTCCTTTTCTAGAACTTTTGCAAAGCCATTTTCTAAATATTTCAACAGCATAGACATGTTTCATTACAGCTTCTTTGTTCTCATCAATGTTTAATACTTTTTTCTAGTACCGCTAACATTCTTTTCTTATCTTTCAATAGTTTACAGGAAATACAAAATGTAACAGATTTCTATGAAACTTTACACTAGTTATTTGCTCTGTAAATATCCAGGTCTTTACTTGTTTTTAGAATTTTTTTTATTTACAAGAAGAAGTTGAATACAGTCAATTCTTGTATTAATTTTAACTACACCATATATAATTTTGGACACAAGGAAAAATAGATAAATTGGAATGGGAAGAAAATCCTGTCCTTGCCCTGTTTTCCTGGTTGGGAAGAAGCAGACTTTGGAGAAGGGAGGCCAAATTGTGGTTTGTAACAGAATGAAGATATTCCCGTAAAAGATGAGGTATCAACCATGCCTCTGTGGTGGCAAACAAGCCTGACTACAGCTTTGGCTTAGTTGCAGTGATGAATAAATCAGCTGAAGGTTTTAAGATTCCTGTGCACAACAAAAGTAAACTAATGAGCCATAAGACTTTCCAAAGACTTGAGATGAATGAAAGAATTTGCTAAATACAAAAGAACTAAATGAATGGAAATTTAAAAAATTAGGAGCAAGATGCTTTTTAAAAAGCTAGATCATTTTTACAAAGTGTCAAAAGAATAATGACTACACCCACACATCTTCAGCAAATGAATTGCAGAGGTCAGAGTACAAAGGAGAATTATTTATTAACTTACACTGTAGCATCTGTTGTGTGTCGTTTTAAGCAACTGGATGGGACAATAGTGACAGAGGATTCTAAACTAGAATACTTAATAATTTAACACAGTAATTAATGCTCCCTACTTGAAAAAAAATGAAAGGAAAAGAAGATGATGGCTGTAGAAAAATGGCACATTTATGTTAAGACTAATTGTAGAGTTCAATATGCCACTTGAACTGGACAGTAGACTTCTTACTGACCTAGGTGCTAAATAAAGTGTGAAGTTCTGAAGTGACAGCTCAGTACTTCACACCCTTGCCACCTTTTCTAAAAATAAGCTCACAGTCTTATTCCTTTTCCATTAATAAAATATCCAGTTGTTCATTTACTCCACCCCTGGCCAAAGACTATCAGTCCATAATGGAAACCACACTCCAGGCAATGAGCTATTATTTACTAGAAGGTCAAATAAAGGCATTCAACTGGTAAAACTTAGAAGCAATGTCAGGAATTATGAATAAATTTGAAAGAGACAAAAGCCAAGTATATTAGTGTGCACCAAAGTCCCAGCTTCTCAGGAACAGAGCTGAGACTGAGACAGATCACTTGAGCCCTCGAGTTGGAGAACTGCATGGGCAACATAACATGATCCTGTTTCAAAAAAATATTGAAAAAGAAAATTAATAAAAGCAGACTGTTTAATAGTTGCGATTGAGAACAAATTCTGAATGTTAAAGTACTTACATTTAGGTCTTCTGTGCTGGAATTTTTTTTAAATGAAAACTCAATGCCAATCAAGGATATGTATCTTATTTCGTGCCTTCCCAGCATTGTTTTGAAGATATGTTCAATATCAGGGGATTTTCTACCTCATAAGTCCACTTCCCCAAGGTAGTAAGGTATAACTTGCTTTCCAGGTTCCTTTGTACCTGGGGCCCATGCATGTGACAGAAGCTCTAATCAATCATCAGAACATTTGAGAGGCTTCACTTTGAAAGTAACTAGGAAAGCAAGGCATCTCATGAATTATATTCTGGAGGAGGGAGAGATGTTAAGCAAGATATATCCAGTTTTCAGAGATAAAAAGAATAAAAGTCCAAGAGAACAGCCCAGTAATAGCAGAACAAAATGAAAACTGAATTATTGCTAATTAGCTGGGCGTGGTGGCACATGCCTTTAATCCCAGCACTCGGGAGGCTGAGGTAGGAGGAGCGTTGTGAGTTCGAGGCCGGCCTGGGCTACAATGCGAGCACAAGGCCAGCCTGAGCTACACAGTGTGACCCTGCCTCAAAAAAGCCAGGGCTGGGAGTTTGGCTCAGTGGCTTAAGCGCCTGCCCCGGCAGGCGCGAGGTTGTGAGTTCAATCCCCAGTACCAAAATAAATAAATAAATAAAAAATAAAAAAAATAGAATTATTGCTAATTATATAGCTTCCAAAGTGAATCATAACTTCTCTGGCTTTCAGCTGCCCCATATTTTCCTAAGAAGTCTTTATTAGTCACCTTCCAGCTTCTGGAACAAAATATCCAACATCTGCAGCCTAAGCGAGGAGATATTTGTTTTGGCTCACAGTTCCAATGGGTTCAGTCCATGGTTAGCTGGCTCCAAGGCAGAAAGGGCATGGTGGAAACACATGGGGGAATAAAACTGCTCAATCCATGGCTGTTATGAAGTAGAGAAAGAGATCAAAAGGGGCTAGGCAAGAGTATCCTCCCACGTTATGTCCCAGTGACACCTATCCTCCAACTGGGCCTACGTCCTAACAGCATGTTCAGCGATGAACTCACCAATGGATTTGCTCACTAATAATATAGTGCTCCAACACCCAGTCACCTTGTAGAAACCCCACCTCTTACATTTTATGCGTGGGGGTATATTTTAGATTTAAACCATAACAAACTCTTTTTCTGTTAAATGTGTATGTGTGTGTGTGTGTGTGTGTGTGTGTCCGTATGTGTGAAACATTCCCCATGTATTTGGTATCTACTGTGTTCCAGAACAGGCTTTTAGCAACAAACAAAACAAAATGATTTTCATCCTAGCACAGCTTACACCCTGGTGGGGGAAACAGATGATAAAAATAAATAAATATATGACACTATGTGCTACATGGTAAGCATTATAAGATCGTAGGTAAGCCGGGCATGGTGGCGCACGCCTTTAATCCCAGTACTCAGGAGGCTGAGGTAAGTGGAGCGTTGTGAGTTCAAGACCAGCTTGGGCTACAACATGAGCGCAGGGCCAGCCTGAGCTACATAGTGTGACCCTGCCTCAAAAAACTAGGGCTGGGAGTTTGGCTCAGTGGCTTAAGCGCCTGTCTAGCAGGTGTGAGGCTGTGAGTTTGATCCCCAGTGCCACAAAAAAAAAAAAAAAAAAAAAAAAAAAAAAAAAAAACCAGTAGGTATTACACAGAAAAATAAAGCAGGGAAGAAGAAATAACAGTGTAGAGGTAGGGAGTAGTGTATTTAGATAGGTTAGTCAGGAAATGTTTGAATAAAATATTTGAATAAAAATTGGAGATAAAGGAATGAATCAAATGAATATGTAGCACAATTTTGTTTTGTTTTGTTTTTTTGTGGCACCGGGGATTGAACTCACAGCCTCACACCTGCCAGATAGGTGCTTAAGGCACTGAGCCAAACTCCCAGCCCTAGTTTTTTGAGGAAGGGTCGCACTATGTAGCTCAGACTGGCCTTGTGCTTGCGTTGTAGTTCAAGCTGGCCTTGAACTCACAAAGCTCCTCCTACCTCAGCCTCCCGAGTGCTGGGATTAAAGGCGTGCGCCACCACACCTGGTTGTAGCACAATATTCTAGGTAGGACTACTTGTTGCTCAGAGCAGGAGTATACTTGGACCCTTAAGGAATAGCAAAAAACTAGTATTACTAGAGCACAGCAAATAGGGGAAAAGTAGGAGATGATCACAGGGAGAGTGATAAAAAGACAATTTTAGGGTTAGGGGTGTAGCTCAGTGGCAAAGCACTTGTCTAGTATGTGCACAAACCTGGGTTCCATCCCCTGGCCTACATGGGGAAAAATGTTTTTAGGTTATTGGAAGGGCTCCAAGAGTGACAGGCACTGAAGAGTTTTGTGCAGATGAGACAGGTTCCAATGTGTGGCTTAACAAAATCATGATGGGTTACTACATCAAAAACAGAAACTGGGGAAGGGATGGGCAAATAAAGAAAAAAGTAAGGAAGTTATTATAACAATGTATGTGACAGTTAAAGAGGGCTTGGTCTATGATAGTAGTAGCCAAGGTAGGTGAAGAGTCTGATTTCTGATATATTTTGAAGATACAGCTAACACAATTTGTTGATAGGTCCTTTTGAGGTATTATTTTTTGTTTTGCTTGAGACAAGGGCTCACTATGTAGTTCAGACTGGACTTGAAGCTGCTATGTAGTGCAGGCTGATCATGAATTTGTCATCCTCTTGTTCAGCCTTCCAAGTGGTGCGAATACAGATGTGTGTCCCCATATCTTGTTGTATTCACAACATAATGTTTTGGACAACAGAGTTGCACATGATTTAATGTGTTCCTAATTTTAGTTCTGTGAATTCTGTTACACTGATAATAGTTTTAGAGTCCATACTATCTGATGCAAGTAATAAAATGTCATCATTACTATGCTGAAATAATTTTAAAATATTTTCAGTACCTTCTATGTGCAAGTCATGGTACTCTGGTAATATCAAACATTTTAAAGAGCATTACTTTGCAAAATACTTTAGTATTCATTGCTTAATGTACAACAACTCTGAGATAGGTACTCACTTTTTAAGATTTTTTTCGTGGTGAAACTAGGGATTGAACCCAGGCCCTCTGCACTGAGCTATATCTCCAGCCCTTTTTTATTTTGAGGTTGAGTCTCTCTAAATCACTAAGTTTCCCAGGTTGAGCTTAAACTTGTGATTCTCCTGTGGCAGCCTTCCAGAGTGCTTGTAACGTCTTTTAAAATCAAGAAAACTGACAGAAAAGTAGATGACTTGCTTCAGGTTAGAGTCAAAGTACTGCAAGACATTGGATGTGGTGGCTCATGCCTTTAATCCCAGCACCAGGAGGCTGAGGCAGGAGAATTACCACAAGTTCAAGGCCAGTCTGGGCTATAGTGAGTTCAAGGCTAACCTACACTACAAAGTGAGACCTGGACTCAAAAAACTGGAAAAAAAAAAAGGTGGCACCCCACTATTTCCTAAATTTCACTTTTGTTTCTTGGTTATACTTTCCACATACGTGTCTTGAACACTAAGCTCATATGCTATAGACTGCACTGTCTCCCTAAAATTTACATATTGAAGCCTGAGGTAAATCAAATCATGACTATATTTGGAGATGGGAATCTGAGTAGCTAATTAGGGATAAATGAGTTTATACTAGCATTGGTGGCCTTATAAAAGGAGGCAAAAGAGATCTTTCCATACATACACCAAGAAAGGGCCCTGTGAGCATGCAGTGAGATGGTTGCCTGAAAACCAAAACAAGAGACCATAGGATGGAGGCTGAGGCAGGAGGATCATTGTGAGTTCGAGACCAGCCTGGGCTACAAAGTGAGCTCAAGGCCAGCCTGAACTGTATAATGAGACCCTGCCTCAAAAACTAGGGCTGGGGATTTAGCTCAATGGTATAAGTGTCTGCCTGGTAGGTGCGAGATTGCGAGTTTGATCCCCAGTGCCAAAAAAAGAAAGAAAGAAAGAAAAAAAGAAAGAAAGAAAGAAAGAGGCCAAAGAATGAAACCCATTTGCCAGTGCCTCGATCTTGGACTCCTCAGTCTCCAGAACTGGGGTGGGGGGGGTAAGTAAATTTCTATTGTTTAAACCACCCAATCTATAGGACTTTATTATAGCAGCCCAAGCTAATATACCACACTATGGACTGGAAAGGTAGTTCATAATAGAATAGTTGGCCAATTAAGTATACACACAAATTCAAAGAATGTTCAGTATTTCATATCAGGTCATATAGTCCAAATCACACAAAGCTACAAGCCTGTTAGACTAATCAGTTTCTTTCTTTTTTTTTTTTTTTTTTTTTTTTTTTGCGGCACCAGGGATTGAGCTCACAGCCTCACACCTGCCTGATAGGCGCATAAGCCGCTGAGCCAAACTCCTGGCCCTGGTTTTTTGAGGCAGGGTCACACTGTGTAGCTCAGGCCGGCCTTGCACTCGCGTTGTAGCCCAAGCTGGCCTCGAACTCACAATGCTGCTCCTACCTCAGCCTCCCGAGTGCTGGGATTAAAGGCGTGCGCCACCACGCCCGGTTCTTAATCAGTTTTTTAATCTATTCATCTTGTCCCTAAATTTCATCCAGAGCCATGACATCTTACTCCTAGTTCTGGGAACAATGTGTGGTGATACCATAGTCACCATGGACACTCTAACAATCCCTTTCATGTGTGATATATGGTTAAGAATACAATACAACCAGATTTCAAAGACTTAGTATGAAAAAAGAATGAAACCTATTGATTCCTGTTGAAATTATAGTATTTTGATGCGTTGGGGTAAGTAAACTATTTTACAAAACTTAATTTCACCCATTTCTTTTTATTATTTTTAGTTGCTTGTTTGCTCAAACCAAGTACACAGCCTACCACGAAGCTAAGTCTTTTTTTTACTTTGTTATGTGACTACTAGAAAATTAAAAATTATGTCTGTGGCTAGCCTTGCATTTTATTTCTACTTGACAGTGCTACTACACATACAAACAAACACACACACAGAGTCTCTTGGTCCTTTTGATGTATTTTCCTTAAAGGTCAGCTCCAACTCTACCAGTCTTACCTCCTCAGGATGTTGTCAGTCTTTCTGTGCTCCACCTGGCTCTAACAGATAGTGGTTTTAGAATTTTGGTGTGCATGAGACAAACACAGCAAGTCCTCCTAGGAGTCTTGATTCCTAGGTAAACTAATGCAATTAGATCTGTCACTGCACTGGCCCTTTTCTGTAGAAGAACAAGTGGACAGCTCTCCTTGAATGCAGAAGTATTACATCCGCATTAGTTAAACCGGGTCCTGTCTCCATGTATTGATATGTACAGAGCTGGCTAAGCTATTTCTTTCTCCCTTCAATTGGCTTTAAGCAATGCAAATAAGGCCAGCTGAGGTACTGATATGTAATCCTTGAGGCCAACTGACAGTTTCCTGTTTCCTCACATCGTGTTTCCCATAAATAGTTGAGCATGGTGGGATGGCAGGGCCACATAGCTCCAGCAACGTCAGCTGGGTACGAGCCTCAATTTAAGAGACTTTGACTTCCCAGGGCACAAAATCTTACATATCAGAAACTGAAGCAACAGCCTCCTAAATCATTCAAATGCTACCCTAATTGGGTTATGCAGACTGATCTCTCTGCATACCCTCCTCCCTGTGTATTGCAAAGGTGCTTGCTCTCCACCTGGCCAGCTCTGCTCACACTGCTCATGTAATTCCTGCGACCCTCAGGGAGTCTCAGGGAGCCACTCCCTTCTTTACAGGACAACAAATCCTGGGGGAGGCCTTGGATCAGGGCCTTTGTTCTGTGAATCCTCACCTGGACCAGACTCAGGACTCCTTGACTGCCCATAATTATGAATATGTCTTAGTGTCTTTATTCTCACTGTGGGTTGTACTGGAGGTGGTAGATTGGAATTAATTTGCTGGGTTTCCCATAACATTTCAATGCGATTACAAATACAGCTTTCCAGACTGCGAGGTGGATGGAAAAAGGAATTACAGTATTTGGATTACAATGCTTTTCCTCCTGTTTTACCTTAGGTAACACTGAAAGGCCATACTTCTATTAAGGCAGTCTTTAGAGATTCAGCGTTGTAGAAAATGGAAGGGGACAGCAAGAAAACCCTGTCCATCATCCATTCATTAATGATTTGGGTGCTGTATTACTCCTATTTTCTAAGAGGAGCCATTTTCATAGTGATTAAATGTGTTACTAAAGTTTACAGTTATATAAAGGAGTTACTGAAACATGTGTTCCTACCCTTATATCACAATATCATGTATGTAACATCCAAAATTTAAATTTTACTCTGACAACTTAAAAATGTACAACTTCTGGGTAGGATGTAAATGGTAGATGGTAATCGTTACAAATATCAATTATTACTATATGTATCTGGAGAATGTTTTCTGACTCTTCAGGATATGAGTACATGGGAAATTGTTAATGTATTCAATGAAGCAATCACAAAGTTACTTTAAATTACAGATGACAGTGATAATGACATCCACAATTTACTGAGTCTTTATATGCAAAGCACGATGCCGAACACTGCTTGAGCTCATTTTATCATCTCACAAAAAAATGGGGTGTTGTTATGCTGTATTTCAGAGAAACAGAGGCCACAAAGCTAAAAAGTAACTAAAATTAGGTCTGTCAGATTTCCAGTCTCTAGAGAATGGCTACTCAGCCTTCCGACAATAAAGGTCCTAACTGCTCCACTTCTCACGAGTTTCACTTAGAGTAACAATCAAATCATTCTCAATTTCTGGCATGCTCCTTAAAGATGGAATCCTAATTTTGGCCAGGTGTGATGGTGCATTCCTATAACAGCACTCTGGGAGGCTGAGGCAGAAGGGTTGCAAATTTGCAATTTAAAGTGAAACCATCTTGAAACAAAAAATAAAAAAGGACTCATGATGTAGCTCAGTACAAAGACCTGGGATCCAATCCTCAGTTTAAAAACAATAAATACTGAAGAGAGGGAGGGAGGGATATTGTGATTCTGGGCCATATTCTGTGCATATTAAAGATGGAGTTTTGTAGAGTATTTTTACATCCTTCTCATGCATTCACTTGCGACAGATTTCTGGAGAGGACTTTTAATCATCTGCTGATTTTTGAAGATACACATCTGGAGAGAGCTCTTAAAGTTACAGAGCTGGATATGATTTTCTAAGCAGAAGCACTTTAGGTGCTGTCCCTCTCATAACCTCTGGAATTGTGAGGCAATAAATAAATAAATAAATAAATAAATAAATTCAACCGTTGACATAAGGCTTTGTACCTCCATGAGAAAAGCATTCCTATAACAAACTTAGTTTTGTTTTATTTGGTGTTGGGGATTGAACAAAGGCTTTGAGCAGCCTAAACATGCATTATACCAATCAGCTATTCCCTCACCCCTAGCCTTCTAAGTTTTGCTTTTACACATGAAAGTGTTGATTTAAAAAGCAGTTCTTTAAAATCCAACGATCTCATAACTTCTAAGGGTAAAAAGGGAAGCATAATGTAAATTTAGCTATTAGTTCAAATTCACATACACAACCTCAAATAATTCTCAAAATAATTCTCTACTGACTGTATTCTACAGTGAAGAGACTGAGGTCCAGGAAAACTTAAGAGAAGGTCCAAACACTAGACCTATCATTATGAACTTCCTGACATTATTCATGATACCATATGAATTTGTAACTTCTAGATAAAATTTTAACATTTGGGTTGTTAAATTAGGTTCACAGTATGTTGATAGGCAGGGTTTAAAAAAATTTTTTTTTTCATACAGGCCAGGGTCTTGCACATACTAAGCATATTCACTTATCATTGAGCTACATCCCTTAGCCCTAAAAGTTATAAATTTAAATGCTATGTTAACCACACACTCTAGAGCTCAGGTTGGTCTTTCACCTAATGGTTCTGTCCTATTTTTGTTTACCTATTTTTGTTAGGACCCGTAAATTGTTTTGTATGTGTGATATTATTCTTTCAATTTATTTTCCCTGGGTAATAGTACCTATGTAAAAACCTGGTCATCTGTTTACGAGCCTTGATTAACAATTAATAGCAATTTTAAATAATTCTCAAGATACTGTATGACTTCACATCTTGATTTACAACCAGATTTACTACATAAGGAGACCCTATCTCAAAAAAAAAAAAAAAGTGAAAGGAATGGGATAGACAATCTAGAAATTAAAATATCAGAGATATTAAACCAGAGGTAAGTTCTACTAATGGCTGTAACAATACATTATTTAAAAGCAAAGTAAATGGATAATTTGATATACTAGTTATATAATACTCAGTGTGGCAGTGAGGACATTCACACTGATAACCAAAAAATATTCACTTACAAGAGAAGAGTATCTCCTTGCATCTTTCCTTAAAACTTTGAAGGCATGTTTAAGAGTATCTAAGACTACCATTCTGAGACTGGACAAATAGCGTATGGAGATGCCTAAGTCCTCAACTATTTGTTTTACAGATTTTAAAAGAACTAATCATGTGAATATCCAAATGATGATATCCCAAAGAACATTCATGGGCTGCTATGGCCACTTAACATAGGAAAATGTGCCGGGTGTGGTGGCGCATGCCTTTAATCCCAGCACTCGAGAGGCTGCGATAGGAGCAGTGTCGTGAATTCAAGGCCGGCTTGGGCTACAACGTGAGCACAAGGCTGGCTTGAGCTACACAGTGCGACCCTGCCTCAAAATACTAGGGCTGGGAGTTTGGTTCAATGGCTTAAGTGTCTGTCTGGCAGGTGCAAGGTTGTTAGTTCAGTCCCCAGTGCCACAAAAAAAAAAAAAAAAGAAAAGAAAATATGCTATCAGTGAACATGATCTGAATGAAGGTGTACTGAGTATAGATTGTCCTTCCCAAATATTAGGCAGAAATTTCTGTTGACTTGTCTTTGAAATGTTGGCTTCTTAGTCTTAAATTGAGACCAATTTTTTTTTTCCTCACTGCTTGATATATAAATGAAAAAAATTCATTAGCTCATTTGAACAGATATTAAACAGTAATTGTTTTAAAATTCTTTATAACACATAAAATCAAGTTAGGTCATGTATTTTCTTTTCCCCTCCCTGTTATTCCATGAAAAGTGAGAGCTACTAGAATTACTTTTCAGAAAATTTACCAACAGGAGGCAGTCTTATCTATAACTCAAGATTCTAATGTTTTAAAAACTACCAGTATACCGTTATATAGAAAACAATGACTTTATAAATGTCAAGGTTATTTGTGTATTTTAAAGTCAAAGTTAAAAGATTTTGTTACTGGAAGTCTATAAATATATAGCTAATTATAGCTGCCACAAAATTTTTTTTTTCCCAGTCCTGGAAGTTGAAGCCAGAGCCTTTCCACTGAGCTGTATACAGCCTCAGCCAGTTTTTGTTTTTTAGACAGGAATTGCTAAGTTGCCCTGGTTGGCCCTGAACGTGGCTACCGCCTCAGCTTCCCAAATAGTAGGATTACAAGTATTTGCCACCATGTCCAGCTAAAATAAACTTAGAAAGACCACGGCTCAAACATCTATTCTCAGAAGTCTCAGTGTACCACTTCTTTGAAGCGTTTCATAATCTTCCCTTTCCCAAAGATCAGAAACATGTTACAATAGGTCCAAGTATTCCCGTATGCATTGAGTCAAGAAGGTGTGTATCTCTAAGGCCCTATACAATCAAATCTTTAGCAGATCAATTTTCCTAACACTTATGGGGCAGTGGTACAGAAGACTGAACCCAGGGCCTCATGCACGATAGGCAAGCACTGTACCTCTGAGCTATATCCCTAGCCTCCAATTCTACTTATTTTTTGGGTTACTAAACACTTCCCTCATGTAGACAATTTACTAATTGATTTGATATTTGACATCTATCCAGACTGCCTTTATATACCACACTTCTATGCCTTTTAGATTATCTGTATCAGTTAGACAAGAATTTGAGTAACCTGCAACTGGTATTACTTAGTACCAGTTGCAAAATTATTATAGGAAATACCTGCCAATTCTACACTTAGAAGGGAGACATACTCTTCTAGGATATCCCATGTTGACTAATGACTTTGGATAGACTGTATACTGTGAATTATTTTAGGTTATAAAAATATCCAGTAGGCTATAAATTTAACTACACAAAAAAGTACAGAAGCAAGCAAGCAGCTGATATATGCAATGTAATTTTTCTTTTTACCCAGACTCATCCATTTTCCAGTTTCATTAGTCCCTAAAATCACACCATTTCTATTATTTGTAATGGGCTAAGAACAGAAGTGTTCAAATTCACCTTATTCTAACAATAAGGCAATTAGGCTTAAAGGAAAGCTGAATTCTAACTGTAAATGTAGTTTTGCAACATAACATTTTAAATCTGCTTAAATCCAGAGAGACTTTATTATACAATTTGATTTTTATATCAATACAGTCTTAAACAATATAGATGAGGAACAATTTAATTTGTATTGAAATAAATACTCGACATACAAAGCACATACAGTGAAAAAGGGTCACAATAAATTACAAGTGGAGACATTACTTTGCCCAATCACCAAAGAAAGCCCTTGATACTTCCAATTTCACACCATCAAATTTATCATTCTTGCTGATTTAAGCAGAACACAAAACAAATATGGATCCCAGGGCTTACTTTCACAGGTACTAGCATGGATAATTTACTACACTGATCCAATTTGGGTATCAGTAGGGACCAGTAAATTGCTGCATAAAAGAAAGAGCGAATGAGGTCCTTTTTCCTTGGTGTCAGCAGGCTATGATTATTATGTTTATTAGATTTTCTTGAAAGGACTTCACATTTTCTCAAATATGCAGGAGAACTATATTTCCCTTCTGAGCTTTACATTAGCATTATGTGCTTTGGTCTTGAATTCAAGAGTGATGAATTTTTTGATTTTATAAATTTATAGTTTGGATAGTATTGGCCTGAAGAATATAACTCCCCCATCTGTATAATATTAGATATTAAAAATGGATTAAAGTTACTAAGAAATGCTGACATACTGTATATATTTTGTTCACTATATCCCATTAATATAGAGCACTACAAGTAATACATTTATGTATCAAGCAGTTTTTTTGTGACTCTAATCTTTGTGACCCTTTCACCTTTAGTCCAATACATACACAACATAAATGTTACCTGCCCAAAACTTTGCTCATTTGGTCTCAACTTACAAATACATGTGTAGGCAAAAATTAATATCATGAGGAATTGTTTTACCTTAAAAGTTATAAAGAAAAATAGAACTTTGAAGTTAACCCATCATGAACCAAGAAAAAAAAAGTCTGAAAGTGATGACTTTGTCAAAAAAAGTTTCAGAAAGCTACAAAAGAGGAAGTGAAATGATCTTGGATTCTTTTTCCCAAAATATGAGTTAATTATTACAATTCCAGCACATCTATAATTTTTTTTCCTATCATTTTCTAAGAAAAAGAATCTGCTTTAGATTTAAAAAATACTATTCTTTTTCTTGGTCACCTCAACTCAAACTAAATGTATGTCAGTTTTCCTACATATACCCGCAAGAAAGACTGTACCGGAATCCTTCACATAGAAACACTTTCCTTCCATATAACCCACCTGAGTACCACCTCAGAACACATTTTGTAAATTACCATCAGGAAACCTTCCAAACTTCTAGTAGCTCCTTTATTATCCTTAACACCAGATCCAATAATAATTCTACTCAAAGACTACTCAATAAAAACGTCTTTAGGAATAACTCCTGATCTTTTTTTTTTTTTTTTTTTGTCTTGTTGAGACAGGGTCTCGTTATGCAGTTTGGGCTGGGCTTGAACTCACTTTGTTGCCCAGGCTGGTCTTGAACTTGCAAAGATCCTCCTGCCTCAAGCCTCTCTAGTGCTGGGATTAGAGGCATGTGCCACCACACTTGGCTAACTCCTGAATTTTTAAAGGTATGCCTTTGGTATACTATCTGTAGAACTATACTATTGTATAGTCTCTGTGGAAGTCTCCTAATCCTAGAAAATTCTAATGATGTGTTAAGAAAAACTAGTAGTCTCTACAATTCAATGAAATTTTCAAATCTTAGTACTATTCCTAATATCCAAAAATTTCAATATACAGTATTACTATGAAGTCTAAATTTTAAGAGATTAAACTGACTACATCTAGTGTACAAAATGATGAAAAACTTTTAAGTATCATTTTTCTACACACTTGAAAACAGAAGAAAACGAGTTCATAACAGACATGTTGACTTAGGCACTTTGAAAGAAAAAAATCATCATCTATATGTCACACCCAGTTACAGCTTATTTTACTTTTCAGCATATTGACAGGGTAAACTTTCCAACATTTCAGTATTTTAAAAAAGTACTCATGGGTTGAAAGTGTAGCTCAGTGTTAAGAGCATGAAGCCTCAGATTTAATCCCTGGCACACAAAAAGTACTCACAAATGCTTGCTAAATTATTGGTTTAATACTAAACTAATGTACACCAGAATTCAGATCTTTAGTCTTACAGCTGACTGCACTTCAATTGCATTTGAAAATGGGGGAGGGAGGCTACCTGAGGCAAGAATGACACCTATTGTTTACAAACGTAACTGGTTGCTTTCTCTACTGAGGTTTTAATTTCTGACTATCAAAACTAGGTGAGTTTTGAGGCTAGCAGATCCTTAGACCTGGCACAGGGAGGGCTAGGGAATACTTTACCAATTGCTCAAATTAATTTCATACATTCTTATCTGTAATGTAAGAAAAAACCCTAAACCTCTCGGTTCTACTTGTCTTATTACAGACTCATTTTCCTTTTGGGGATATATAGTATTCAGGTTCTAAATGTACGAACCTAATCAGAATTTTTTACCCTGATACTGATAGTTCTACAACCCTTACTGATGTAACAGAACCCATTAACTTTTTATAACTTTTGGCTTAAGGTTTAATATCGGCTTACTTCGATGTTCTCTGTTAAGAGACAGAAACAGTCTCTTTTTTTGGGGGGGAGATACTGGGGATTTGAACCCAGGGCCTTTGCATTGGGCTACATCTCCTGCCCCTTTTATTAATTTTTTTTTTTTTTTAATTTTAAGACACGGTCTTGCTATGCTGCTCAGGCTGGGCTCAAATTTATAATCCTTCTGCCTCAGCCTCCCAGAGTGCTGGGATTACAAGTGCACACTACCATGCTTGGCTTGAAAGGAGACTCAAATATCCAAATGCAAATTTTAAAAAAGATTTCTTGTTTTACAGAAGCAAGTACCTTTGCAAATTTTATACCAAGAAACTTAAAATACAAACTGTACTTTGTCAGGGACTGGGGGTTTAGCTCAGCAGCTCAAGTTCCTGTTTGCTAAGTTTAAGATTGTGAGTTTGATTCCTGGTACCAAAAAAAAAAAAAAAAAAAAAAAAAAAGGACAAGAAATTTGTCTTTAGACCAATGTTAAATATTGGTTAAATGAATGAAAAATGAAGTATAGAAAAGGAATACAAAATGCTTGCTAGAATAAAGTAGGTTCTATATAAGCTCTGTAACTGTGCAAGAGGGCTGTGCACTATATTAGTGATGGCAAACCTTTTAGAGCTTTGATGCAAACAGCATGCTGTGGCATGTGTGCCACAGGTTCACCACCACTGCACTATTACATTTCCTAAAGAATTAATGTTAAATCGACTCCTTTTAAACCTGTAAGAAAAAATAAGTTTAGTAATACAGAAAGAGTTAATTTCACCTACATTTATTCTATCTATATACTGCTATTGTATTTGCTTAATTTTAATTTGGTACATGTAATACTGTAATTTCAGATGTCAAATCAGCTGCTTGTAAATAGTCACAATGCAGAATTTCTAACTGCTAATTTCATGCCAACTAAACATCTAATCATGCTCAAATTACAAAATTTACTTTTTCATGGATTTAAGAGTACTATATACTAAGCCTTCCAGTAAGGAATAAATTTGTATTTTCATTCAAATGTAAGCATAGGAGAAATGTTAAATTCTGCTTTAAGATTAAAAAGACAAATCACAAAGTATTTATTATAGTTTTCAAGTTGAAATTATTTTTGTTAAAACTAACATGGACTATTTACTTTAGGGAACTCCTGACCAGTATTAACTTTAAAAATAAAGAAGAAAAACTGAAACACAGATACACTTAAAGTCTTTAAAAGTAAAAGGTAGTCAAGTTAAAAATAGGCCACATATACGCAGCAAACAGAAAACCTGGGGAAATCCAAGTGAGTTTTGTACTTCAGTTAATAGTACTGCTCCAGAGTTAATTTCTTACTTTGGACAAACATTCTACCTGTTAAGTAAGATTAACATAATAGGAAGCTCAGCAAAAGGTATATAGGAACTTTCAGCACTATTTTTGAAACTTCTATAAGTAAAATTATCTCCAGATTTAAAAAACAAAACAAAATACAACTGTAGAAAAAAATCCTTCAGAATGTGCCTTCAGCTGCCAAAACTGGATGTAATTTAAGACATTTTAAAACATCATTAGAAATCAGTATGTTTACTTAACATTATAGTCACTTTATTGCTCTAAAAAGTTTAGTTCTTAAAACCACTGATTACATAAATAGTAATAAGGCTAGCCACACACATATACAAAATCAACTGTATATTATGAGGTTGCTTCTCCAATTTAGTGGATAAATATTACAAAAATACAAAAATAGTCAGTTGTAGTTAAGCTACCAAGTAGAATTTTTCTGGTCATCTATCCTAAGAATATCGCCTTTCTATAAATTAGGAACAAAAGGAAAAATGTTACTGATAAGTCACAAATGAATGTATTTGAGAAATCTAAATTACATGCAGAGAGAAGAAAACTGGTTACAAAAACCATTTCATTAGTCTAAAATTGTGCAGTGTTTTAAACATTTCCAATCATGCAATAGTAGCAAGGATCAGAATTTTATAAAGCAGTTGATGGGAGCTCAATGAACAGGATTTAACACATTATACAACCCAAGTCACAGTTTCATACCATATCCAATTCCCCAATCAGTACTATGAAACTGAAATCCACACTACTTCCCCACAACTCCTCCCTCAACCATACTCTCAAAGAACTGCCATACCTATAAACCTTTCCACTTAACCTTTTAAGCCAAATTTGATGGAAAACTATGTAACCTACAGGATATCTTTATTATTTCAAAACACACATGAGCATGGTCATGTTTTCTCAATCTTCAGTTACATTTCTTTCACATGACATCTGAACTGCTGTAACTGTCCAGGAAAATTCAAGCCTAAGAGACCCAAAAACTAGAGTCAAGAATTTGAACTTGGTAACTCTACTAACTATAATTATACTAATAACCTATCTGTTCACATTTGTAAAAGGATTTTCTAATTGACAAATGTTACTCAATGAATCTCTAAAAGGGAAGCTGTGTCACTATTACTTTCTGATATAAAAGTTACATGAGCTCTCACAGTTGTCCTAGCAAAGCAGCAAAATCAGTAACAATTTGAAATAAAATTACAGTGAGAATAATTTGTTAAAGGCATCAACCAAAATTACTGAATGGCAAAAGAATACTGTCTCAAAATACACTGAATTAACATGTTATTATCATTCTGAACTCATGCTAGATATAAACTCAGATTATTAATTAGGGTGAAACAAATTTCAGAACTAGCTTTGCAAGAAATAAATGTATTTCATGATACAGGCACAGCAGCATCTAAAAAAATTTGGTATATTTACCACTACAAACAAACTTCCTTATCCATTAGCAACAAGAGGACAGTAAAATTTTCAGAAACTTTTATTAAAAAGGCTTGATTTAACATGCCAGGGAAATGATTACTCTTCCAATGAGATGCATTTATTTAAATTACGTAAAATGGATTGTAGTCAGTATAAGACCTAGAATTTTTGACCCCTAAGTAGAAGTACCAGCTGCTAATAATGCTTATATTATGTACACAGTTTAACTAGATGTTAAACTACACAACTGTTGGTGCCAGTCTGCTTATAAAGGCAATGCTCTGGAGGCAAAGTCTTCTCACAAACAGCGGGCAGGCAGGTTTCATTATTATATGTTCAACAACAATCCTCAGTTCATTAAACAAGTTCCTGCAAAATAAGGAAAAAACAATGAATAAGCAATGTAATGCTACCAAATGTTGATGAAGTTTACCACAGTCAATAAAAAATTTGCAGAAATAAAGGTTAAGCTACAATGCATTACAGAAAACACACAAAATATACATGAAATGAGCTGGGCCCCCTGGATGGCACCTCTATAGTTTTAGTACTCTACAGGCCAAGACAACAGGATCACTTGGACCCAGGAGTTGGAGACCAGCGTGAACAGTACAGTGAGATCCTGCCTCAAGCATATGCACATTCAAAATTAAATCCCTAAAATCAGTAACTGTGTCTTTTTTTGGGCGAAAAAAATCCAACTAACAAAAATATTTTGAAAAATGACTTTAAGGCCTGAGAGTAGGGAAGATTTACATTTTTTCCTTTATAGTAGTCATACAACTTTCACATTTATTTTAGGCGAATTCAAGTTGATTTAAAAAGCAAGAAAACTTATATAACATGGGCGACCCACACCCTATTTCTTTAAATGAACACGTTCTCTCAGAGCTTTCTTCATGTATAGATTAGGAACATGTATTTTAGAGTTGTAGTGAAATTTAAGTAAGACAACATGGGTGTTCAACTTCCTAGAAATCAAACTGGCTCTTTTTTTTTATCTTCAGAACCATCAAATTCTACATAATCTGGTCTCTATCTAATTTGCTGCCTCATCTCCTGCCACAACTTCTTTGACTAAACTATGTTTCATGCTTGTGCCCCCAACGCTATGTGGATTCTGCCTTTCTCCTAAGGATGCTTGTTGTCTACAAAATATTTTTTATTATATTCTGTACATATGATATGCATTATCTGGCTAATATATGCAAAATCACATACACTATATTATAATTTATAGATGATTTAAAAGATCATCAAAAGCAAGCAATTTTGACCATTCACAATTTCAACTTTATATGCTGACTTATCTACATAAAATTGTAACTCCTATTTCTAACTTTCTGTATCCTCTGAGTTACTTCTATGGTTAGAATGGTTTCTTTCTTTTTTTTTTTCTTCAAAGTATTTCATATGCTCTCACGCAAAGTCAGAAATACACAATTTGGAAAAATGCACAACACCCAAAACCTGCCCTTCCTTTATCTTTTAGGGTCCTCTTCCCCATGATCTAAAATGCTAGTTTCTGAGTAGTTTTCCAATTGTTTCCTTTTCTAATAGATTAGTTCAGGTTATGAACTACTCTAATAAGTTTCCAAATTGGTCTATTTTTTCTTCTTGATATGCCTGTAGGCTTCTGGAACATTTACTTCTAAATTAGATTTCATCACAGGGGTTCCTAAACCATTTGCATGGTAAACTTCAAAAGTCTTCCTACATATCAAAATAAAATCCAAACACTTTCATAATCTGGTCCTGTCTACCACCCACCTCTCTGAGCACAAATCTTTACCACTTTCCTACGTACTTTCTGAGCTCAACTAACATGTGTCTACTGGTATGCCAAGTACTTCCAAGTACCAAGGTACAACTATTCTGACTCTTTCTTTGAAAGATGTGGCTTCTATTTGCGACTCCTTAATGAATCCTCATTCTTCTCCGATTCCCTATGATTTCACAGGACCTTTATCATCATACCAACTCAGCTGTCTTATCTACTCAGGAGTAAGAAGTCCCTCAAAAGCACATATTTAATCCTACATAAACCTGTTATCAATCATATAAAATCACCCACCTACCTACCTTTCTTTCTTTTTGAGACAGGGTCTCAATATGTAGTTCAGGCCAGCCTTAAACTTACTATGTAGCCCAGGCTGGCCTTGAACTCATGACTCTCTTCCCTCAACCTCCCAAGTTGCTGGAATTACAGACACCACCATACCTGACTATTCATTTGAAAACACTTTTCAATATGAAACAGTCAAATCAATAAAATGAGGAAACATCTAAAAATGCTCTAGTAAAAAAAGAAAATAAAATCTTGGCTTCCACACTGGCAAAGACCAAGTCACAGACCAGAGGTAGACAATCTATGGCATGCGTGCAGCAGCAGAATGCTACCACTGAAAGCTCTAAAAGGTTCGCCATCACTGCTTAGTGCTCTCAGCAGAGCTCAGTGATGATGATTTTGTGGATCTGTGCTGTCCAATATACTGCCACCAGTGACACGTGGCCTTTAAGCCCCTAACTTGCAGTTTTCTGTGACTTAGGAACTGACTCTTAAATTTATGAATTTAAATGTGGCTCATGTCTGCTGACCTAGACAGAATAGCTATAGACAATTTACTCTAGACATCTAGAAAGAAGGAATATCACCAATTTAAGAATAAATGTTATGACAAGTAAAAATGGTACAAACTGCCAAAATTCTTAACAAAAACAATATAGTGAAAAAAATGTAGTCTACAGCCTATTGATATTTACAAGCTCAAATTTTTCCATTACCTTTCCATTGTCTTGATTAAAATATGTGCTTACAGGAGATGTTTTAAAATGTTTATTAGCACATATTTGTGATATGTAGATCTACTGCTATCTTTTCATTTTCATTCTACAAAAAATTCTAAATTTCTAGATTTACTATTTCTTTCTTTCTTTCTTTTTTTTTTTGGTAACTGGGATCGAACTCACAACTTCACACTTGCCATGCAGGCGCTTATGCCACTGAGCTAAATCTCTGGCTCTAAATTTCTAGATTTAGTGGTATGACTTAAAAGGTATATAGAAAAAAATAGGGTATAAAGCAGCACAAAAAAACAAAAACAAACAAAACAAAACAAAACAAAACAAAAACCTTAAAAATGGATGTCAGGGCAAGAAACCAGAAGATGATATGTAAAATCAACACATGGATCAGAAAAAGACAAAGAATCAGGGACTCTAGTAAAGGGAAGGCTTATTTACTACCAGAGACTCATTAAGAACATGGGTTCTTTTTTTTGTTTGTTTGTTTTTTGGTACCGGGGATCAAACTCACAACCTCCTGCCTGCCTGACAGGTGCTTAAGCCGCTGAGCTAAATTCCTGGCCCTATTTTTTGAGACAAAGTCTCACTATGTAGTTCAGGATGGCCTTGAACTCACTTTGGAGCCCAGGCTGGTCTCAAACTCACAATGATCCTCCTGCCTCAGCCTCCTGAGTGTTGGGATTAAAGGAGTGCACCACCACGCCCAGCTAAGAACCTGTCTGTGTTCTTATGTGATGGTTCATACCTGTAATCTCAGCTATTCGGGAAGCTGAGGCAGAAAGATCTAAAACTGAGGCCAGCCCTGGCAATTTAGTGAGACCCTGTCCCAAAAAGGACTGGGGGTATAAAAAAGGACCGGGGATGCAGCTCAATTAACTCCTGGGTTCAATCTCCAATACCACAAAAACACAAAACAAAACAAGTCTGTGTCTAAAATAAGTTCCATTTTACAAAATGAACATTAAAACATGCCCTGAAAGGAGATTCAGATCATAGAGTAAAGAAAATAAAGTTGTTTTCAAAGAACCCAATAGTCTAACCCTCCATGCAACACCCCCTTCCTTTTTTTTTTTTTTTTGGTAACATTTTAAGAGACAAGGTCTATGCTGCCCAAACAACACAGTTCAGTTGCTTTGAACTCCTAGACTCAAGCAATCCTCGTCTCACCAGCTGCTGGTGCTGCTAAACTGTGACTATAGGCACATGCCACCGTACTTGACACAATTAAGTACTTTTGTTTGTTTGTTTGTTTTGGGACAGGGTCTCATTATGTAGTGTAGGTTGTCCTTGAATTCACTCATGTAGTCCAAAGTGGACTCAAACTCATGGTGATCCTCCTGTTTCAGCCTCCTGAGTGCTGAGATTACAGGCGTGTGCCATCACACCAGGTCCTGGCACAGTTAAGTACTTTAAAAATGCTTTTTCCTCTATAAACGAAGAAATTCAAGTTGAAATAACTTCGCCTACAGTCACATTGTAAATGTGTCAGCATTCAAATTCATTTTAACTTGTGATATTACAGAGATAATCCTAATACACTAGATTTCTAGCTGAATTCTACATTTTAAACATGAGAATAAAAACGGTGTCAACATTTTTACTGAGTTACATTGAAAATGCTATAAAAATACATGCACTCATTTTAATTCTACTTTGAGAACAAAATCCTTAACTTAAAGTGTATTCAGTTCTTGAGAATTATACTAATTGCCTAAAATATTTCTCTGCTTCCCTAGTTTTCTCCTGCAAACTATTTTGTGTAAGATTACCAGAAGAAAAAAAAAAAGACTATCAGAAGAATATTCTGATCCTGTCCAAATCATCATTCCCACATAGCCGAAAGATAAATTCAAAACTTCCTGTACTGAAACTCAAGAAGCTTTATGATATGGCTCTATATACCTTTCTAATCTAGTCCTAGTTTCAGCAACTCACCTTTCAGAATCTCTACTACAATGAAACACATGCACTCAATGCTCCTCAAATATGGCTTATACTTTTGTGCTTCTGAACCAAGCTGCTACTGTCTCTCTACCTAAAATGCTTCACCCTTTCTGTGTATTTAATCTTTCCATAACAAAATTAAATCCCATTTTGGAAAACCTTTCTAGGATTATTTTCTGGCCCAATCACTTTTTTTTTCTGTAGAGTACAGTACTAATGCAACAAAACAAAAGTGTGGCAATTCATTATACAGTAATCCCCCTTACCAGAGGGGTACATGTTCTGAGACCCCAAAGAGATGCCAGAGAGCACAGATAGCAAGCAGTGAACCCTATATATATTTTCACTTTTCCTATAGCTACAAACTTCGATAAGTTTAATTTATAAATTAGGCATTATACAACATGGATACTCTGGACAAAGGAATGATTCACACCCCATGTGACAGGAGCAGGAAAGCAAAAGATATCATCCACCCTCCTCAGATCTGCACACAATGTAAAACTTATTAATTGTCTATCAAGTTTTTCACCTAATATTTTTGGACCACATACAACTGAAACCACAAAAAATGAAACTGTGGATGAGGGGGGGAATTGTTGTATATTGACCTGTAAATTTCTTATCCTGAAGGAAATTTTTTTGAGAATGAGACTGAAGTCTCACATATCTTTATATCCTCTAACTGTCAGCAGTATTTTAAAGACAGTCAAAGATATCTCCAATATTAATTTCTGAAAATACAGGTGGTCCCCAATGTACAGTTTGACTTGCTGGATGCTGACTTACTTTCAATCCTATAATGCTATGAGAGTGATATGCATTCAACAGAAACTGTACTTTAAATTTTAATCTTTCTTGAGGCTAGCAATACGTGTATGGTACTCTTTATTGCAATGCTTTCTGCTCTTCTGCAACAGCAAAGTTCTAAGCTCCCTGTCAGCCACTAGTGTTGCTAAGCTATGCTTGTTAGGGTAGGTGTATTAGATGTACTTTCAACTCATGATAGTTCCAACTTATGATGAATTTATCAGGACACAACCCCTTCGTAACTCAAAGAGGTCTACACAATCACCTCCTCATTAAGCCCAGATAATTCTGAGGCCTAGAACTTAAATGTACAAAAATACTTCTTCCTTCTAAATTCTAAACTATTAGCTAAATAGCTTCTAAGAGTTATAAAAATTGTATATTGTCAATAGCTTAAACAAATAATACAAATTTAAACTAATTGTCAACTTACCGACAATAAGGATTTCTTCTAGAGGAGTATCGAAGCGTAAGAAATCTATAGTATATAAAAGGCTGGAGCAAACTTCCTTGGCCACTGAAATTAACAAATATAATGATGATAAGTATCTATTACCAATTCATATGTAATGAAAACTTACAGACAATTTAAATGGAGAATACATGTGTCTTCATACATCGAATGGTCAGTAGTATCTATCACAGCGAGATCCAAGAATAAAATAGAAATGCATTACTTTTGAAATTTTAAAATACTAAGTCAAAAACATCACAAAGGCTGTCATAATTATCACAGAAAATTGGCAAAAATCAAGTTCTAAAATTTACTAAGTACTCAAAGAAAAAAGGTGGTTTACTCCACATAAATGTGTGACAGCTCAAGAGTATGCTCACTCACCTACATAGCCTACACTAACAAGTTCTCCTGATTAAAAAGTATAAGTACAATACCCATAAAGTTACATATATTTATAAAATTTCAAGTCTGAAGTTCTTCCTCACAATAAACTCTATGGTATTCACTGAAATGACGAAAAATAAAACATAGCAATGGGGCTGGGGATGTGGCTCAAAGGTAGAGCACCTGCCTAGTATGCGTGAGGTCCCAAGCTTGATCCCCTGAACTGCAAAAATACATCAAGAAAGAAAATACACAGCAGCAACTTGAAGTGGACAATGAGATAGGAGGTTTGGATTTAGTATGCAAATACTTAAAGTCCCAGTTATGAAAAATATACAGTAACTTTGGAATATAAAACTATACATTACAACTGTATCTCAAAACATTAAAATGCTAAATGTAGTTCTTTAGGTTAATTTTGTTAGCCTTTTAAGTTGTGTGGTATTTTCATAGCTAAAATAAATTACATGATTACAAACATCACTAAATTAAACATCATATCCTTTCTCTGCAACAAGTATTTTGATAAACTTTTAATTTTCTAAACTGAAAAAATACACAGTATAAATACAGAGGAAACAGTCACTGTTTTCAATTATTTAACTTAGTCCTTCTCTCAAAGCACAACCTCTAATATATCCTTCCAAAAACTTATGTCCAGAAATATATAAAATGACTAACACTAATATAGCACTTACTTTATAGTAATAATTCACTGAATCCACATAACAACTCTAACAAAGCAGTATTATCATTTTCAAGAAACTGAGACAGAAACATACATATGTCATTGTGCACACCCTTTTCCCCCAAATATAAACAGGAACACCCCATATTGTTTTTAACCAACTTTATTATATCTTGGAGATTATCCCACATGACAACATATCAATTACCTCATTCTTTTTTTATAAGCTCCATCTTAGTGTTACAGGCAACTGAGTTAGACAGAAATATTATAGGCAGTCAGATAGGGCTAAGCCCTCAAAGGAACCGGTACAGAGAACCAGGTATCTTGTGACCTTGGAAAAGATACACACCTCTTGCTGTGGGCCAGATCTCAAGACAAAAGGCAAAACAAATGCAACCACACCGTAAGTATAAGCATTAGGGATTAGGGATGGATCATCTTGAGAAACCAGAAATTAACGTCCCAATCCCCTAATCCCTAAGAATGCTCGCTTACTACGTGATTCGCTTCCCCAATTGTCCTTGATTTGGTCAATTTTACCTAAACAATTAATCTTATTGGTTGACCACAGCTCTGTCCCACCTCAAGCCCATCTGCCTTGCGAGTTCCCAGTTTTCCCCATCATGGTTTTACTCTATAAAAGTCACTAGAAAAGACAGAGTCTTTGGTAACCCACTTGGGCCCCTTCTGTCCCTCAGACAGAAGCTTTCTTTCTCTTAATGAATATCTTCTGCTCTTACCCTCCATTGTTCCTAAAATTCATTCTTCGATTTTAGAGAACAGGAACTCGCGCCGGACATATAGTAGGTTGGGAGTTTCATTCCCCTATATCATTTGGAGGTCTGAGATTGTTTTTCCTATATCATTTGGACGTCTTCCACTGAGATGGTTCCCGTATATCATTAGGATTGTATCAAGCCCAGGTAACAGGCTCTTTAGTACTGAATATTTAGGACTACTCCAGTATACAATTAGAAATAAAGATAAAATGATCATCTCTTTATCTGTCTTTGCACACATATGCATATATGTGTAGGATAAACTCACAGACTGTAAGTTTTAAATACAGAGCTTTCAGCAATACTGTTACAAATAAAACTTGATAAAGTCTTATAATATCAGACTGTCAAACCTCAAGCGTAGCCTTTAATCCTAGCACTCGGGAGGCTGAGGTAGGCGGAGCGTTGTGAGTTCGAGGCCGGCTTGGGCTACAACGCGGAGCGCAAAGCCGGCCTGAGCTACATAGTGCGACCCTGCCTCAAAAAACCAGGGCCGGGAGTTTGGCTCAGCAGCTTAAGCACCTGTCTGGCAGGTGTGAGGCTGTGAGTTCGATCCCCGGTGCCACAAAAAAAAAAAAAAAAAAAAACCTCAAGTGTACCGTATTAAAATGATAATGACTTAGAATTTTAAAAAATTTTATACTTTGGGTTATATTCAAGTTACATACTTAAAGCATTAGCAGCTTTTCCTAATAAAAATGGAGGGCTAGGGATTTGGCTCCATGATAAAATGCTTCCTTAGCATGTGGGACCAGTGAAGTGCAAAACAAAATGGAAAAAATGAAACAGAGTACAAATTTATAAACACTGCAGTTCTTTATAATAAAAAGTGCAAAACACTGAAAGACGCAAAAAAAAAAAAAAAAAAAAAAAAAAAAAAAAAAAAAAAAAAAAAAAAAAAAAAAAAAAAAAAAAAAAAAAAAAAAAAAAAAAAAAAAAAAAAAAAAAAAAAAAAAAAAAAAAAAAAAAAAAAAAA
>RJWM01025370.1:0-29424 GCA_004363535.1 Dasyprocta punctata | reverse complement strand
ATAGCAGAAACAACATTAAAAAAAAAAAAAACCCTTTTCACAGAGGTAATGGTAGAAAACTTCCCAAGCATGGAAAAAGAATTTGACATACAGATAATTGAGGTATATAGAACTCCAACAAAAAAATCTAAGTAAGGCATATAGTAGTCAAGACTCCAGAAATTCAACACAAGAGCAGAATATTAAAAGCTGTTACAGAAAAGAAACATATCACCTATAAAGTAAAGCCCATCAGAATCACAGCAGACTTCTCATCACAAATTCTTAAGGAGATCTTGGAATAAAGTATTTCAAGACCTAAAAGAAAACAAGATTCTTCCAGAATGGTGTACCTCACAAGACTATTTTTCAAAATTGATGGAGAAATACTATCTTATTTTGTGAAAAGAACATCTGGAGAAATTCTTGACCACAAACCAGAGGAAATGTTCTGAAGGATATTATAGAAAGAGATGATGAAGACTACAACTCCATAAACCCCAAAAGAATGAATTCACCAAGCAAGGCAAGCAATTAAACAGAGAGGAAAGAAAGTGAACCAATAGTAGGAAAATTATATGACAAGGATAAGTCAACACATATCAGTTATAACCATTAATGAAAATGGTCTCAATTTACCCGTCAAAAGAAACAGATTGCCAGAATGGATGAAGAAACAAGATCCCACAATATGTTGCATATAAGAAATACATTTAACTAAAAAGAATGCATAGACTGGAAGTCAAAGGATGGAAAACAATGCTCCACAGCAATCTGGAACAAAGCAGGGATAGTGAGTCTATTTGCAGACAAAGTGAATTTCAAGCCAAGATTGATCAAGAGAGACAAAGAAAGTCACTACATACTTGTTAAGGGAACAATCCCAGACGAAGAGATAACAATCATAGATATATATGCAACAAATACCAGAGCACCCAACTACATAAAACAAATATTAAAAGACATGAAAAATCAAATAAGCACTAATATAATTGTAATGCAGGACCTCAATACTCCACTGTCACAAATAGATCAACTAGAAAAAAATCAACAAAGAAATATCAGAACTGAACCAAAGCTTTGAACAAATAGACTTAGATGTCTACAGAGTGCTCTACCCCACAATATCAGAATGCACATTCTTCTCAGCTGCACACTGGACATTCTCCAAAGTAGCCAACATGCTAGCTCAAACAACATGCTTAAGTAAATACACAGGAATTAAAATTATCCCATACACATTATAAGACTGTAGTGTGATGAAATTGGAAATGAATGTCAAAAGAAACCATAAAAATTTCATAAACACATGGAAATTTAATAACACCCTCCTGAATAACCAATGAGTTGCAAATGAAATTAAGTAATAAATTCAACATTTTATAAAATTAAATGACAATGGCAGTACAAGATACTGAAACTTTTGGAATGCAATGAGCAGTCCTGTAACAAGGGAAATTTATAGCTCTGATTCCCACATCAGAAAGACAGAGTGAGCTCAAGTAAACAATTTAAAGTTGAACATCAAGCTTCTAGAAAAAGAAGAGCAAGTCAAACCCAAAGCTCATACAAGGGAGGAAATTATAAAGACCAAAGCATAAATCAGTGCAATGGAAACTAAGAAAATAATACAAAGAATCTATGACTTGAACAGTTGGTTCTTTGAAAGATTAAATAAAACCAAAAAACCCTTAGTCAAACTTATCAAAAAAAATGAAAGAAAAGACTCAAAGTCAAGCAATTAAGAGTGAAAAGAGTGAAATCACAACAGACCCTACAGAAATCCAGAAGACCATATATACCTACTTCAAGAATATATATTTTGTGGCCAGACATGATGGTGCATGCCTGTAACTACAGCACTTGGGAGACTGAGGCAGGAGGGTTGCTGTGAGTTTGAGGCCAGCCTGGGCCACAGAGTGAGTTCAAGCCAACCTGAACTGCACAGAAACCCCGTCTCAAAAAGAACTCCCCCCCACTGAAACCCTACATTTTAATAAGATGAAAAACACAGAAGAAATGGACAGATTCCTAGATACATATGAATTACCAAAGATGCATCAAGAAGATATAAAAAATTTAAATAAGCCAATATTGGTCAACAAAGTGGAAGTTGTAACTAAAAACCTTCCAACAACAACAATGACAAAAACCAGGTCCTAACAGAGGCATGCTGAATTCCACAAGAGATTTAGAGATCTAATGCTACTATTCCTCAAACTCATTAATGAAATTTCAAGGGAAGCAGTACCCTCAAACTCATTCTTGGAAGCAAGTATTATCCTGATACCAAGCCTAGAAAAGGATCTAACTTAAAAAGAGAGCTGCAGGTCAGTCTTCCTAATGAACACAACTGCAAAAATCCTCAAGAAGATACTGGCAAACGTTATACAGCAAATCATCAAGAAAGTTATAAACCACAGCCAAGTAGGATTCTTCTCAGAGATGCAGGGATGGTTTAACATATGCAAATCAATCATGTCATCTGCAAATAATGATAATTTGACTTCTTCCTTTCCTATCCTTATTCCTTTTCTTTCTCTTGTCTAATTGCTCTGGCTAATGTTTCCAGAACTATATTGAATAGGAGTGGTGATAGTGGACATTCTTGTCTTCTTCATGATTTCAGAGTAAAAGCTTTTAGTTTTTGTCCATTTAGTATGATGTTGGGTGTTAGTTTGTCTCCTTTTTGCATAGTTGGTAGTTCAGTGTCAATATCTTTAGCACTACAGGGCTAGAGACAGCTCAGCAAAGGTTCCTGAGTTCAATTCCTGGTACAAAGAAAGGTTTCATAGCCTTACATACTGCTTTTTACATTACAGACATGGGCAACTCAATGCCAAAGCCCCTTACTCCTTTGGAATGCATTCGTAAGCACTGGAAGATGTTCAACCTTTCCATGTTGAAAAAGAGCCGTTTGATATTTCTCTGCACATGTGCTTGGGCTACCTACCCCCTAGAGCTAAAACAGAATACAGAGGGAAGTATTAATTATGATAATATTTTACAACTAGAGGCATACTGTAAAAAGAGGAAAAATGGTTAAAATTGCTTTATGTTAAAACTTTCTTTATATTAAGAAATAATTCTTATTTATGCTCCTGGTATAATTATAATCCTTATGAGACTATTTCCATTCATAGGTCTCTTTCTCTCAATGACTTAAAGCAAATTAAGCTAGAACAGGGAAAATTTTCGGATGACCCTGATAAGTACATAGATGTCTTTAGAGGATTTACTCAGAGCTATAAGCTGGACTAAAAAGACATGTTAGTCTTAAATCAGACATTGACTTCTAGTGAGAGACAAACAGCATTACAAGCTGTTATTAAATTTGGAGATAAATATCATATTGTTAATGTCTGTAATGTAAAAAGCAGTATGTAAGGCTATGAAACCTTTCTTTGTACCAGGAATTGAACTCAGGAACCTTTGCTGAGCTGTCTCTAGCCCTGTAGTGCTAGAGATATTGACATTGAACTATGCAAAAAGGAGATAAAGTGTGCCTTCTATTCCTATTTGATAAGGATCCTCAAGGTGTTCTTTGGGTTGACTCTACTACAGAGCAGGTGGATGCCATCTGGAGAGTTGAAGATAAACTCAACCAGCCTATCCACCTTCGAAATGGTGTGCAATTTTATCTTTTCCAGTAGCTCACAAATTTTGTTTCCATGATATTTATAAGTTATTGTGACAGGAATATTTAAAGAAGGAAGCATAGCTTAGTAATAAACTACTGCTTTTGTTCATTGGAAGAGAGCATCTATTAAAAGGTGAGTTGAAAGTAGGGTGCTTCTCAAGTCGTAAAGTAACTCACCTCTAAAGAGAGGTAGAACAATTGACTGGAAGAGCATTGCCCTGTGCACTAGGGCAAAGGAGTCTCCAGACATATTTGTCTCCCATTTAATTATCTAGGTAACCTTTCCTAGTAAGAGGACAAGGCTATACTTTATTTAAATTTTTATATCTTTGAAGCTCACAGGTTAAATTTATAAATTATCACCTAGCAATCACATTTTATGTTAGTAAAAGGCATGTCAGTCTTCCAGGCACACAGAAAAGAAAAGGCTATTTACTCTTAACTAACATATGTAAGACACAAATGTAAATCCTTCCCTTACTAGCTGTTGTGGAATGTAAACAGTTGTTGCAAACTACCTCAGTTTAATCTCTGAAGAGAGGGGTAGTCTAATCTAAAAATCCTTTGAAAGGCTTAGTGAGAGTTCCTAGTCTACTAGTAGAGAAATAAGGATGATGGATAAGTGGAGATTTTCTGTGGTCATGAGCCAATGTCCACTGAGGAACTTCTGGATGTTCACCAGAGAGTTGCCCTGGCCAGAAACCCTCAGTTCTCAGTTTCTATTAGCTCAGATAACCAGAGGTCAGTCTCCAGAAAGGAATCCAGCTGTCTGTCTAGTCAACATTCCATTGACTCCATTGGCCACTGGCTTCAATGGGGATTCACCAAACAGATGCTGGGGAAAACAGTCATCTGCTTTGAAGAATGGCAGCTGCTGTAAGAGTGATTAATGGGCTGTCAGAGTAACCATTGTTTGGTGAGTTCTATAAGGGATAGTCAAAAGCCTAAGCAAGATCATTACCTAATGTTCTATAAATTTACAATAAAGGTTTTAAAGTCCATAACTTGAAAGGTTGGAGAGTCTCCTTAGTCTAAAATGTTTAGGTCCCATAAGTGTGCTGCTTTTGGGAATAGCTCCTTCCAGTGTCACCTGGGAGGCTGTTCTCCCCACTGTGTCTCAGGTTCAATCTCTGGAGGAGATCATGGCCCAGAACACGAAGCTGGGACATGGCTTTTATGTGTGTTCTCCTGGACGGACACAATTCCGATGTCTCATCTGACCCAGAGTCAGGGCATGTGTTCTTTATCTAAGATGACTTCCCTATCTTCTGCATTAGCAATGCTCATTTTCTACGGGCTTAACTTAGGGGGAAAAGGTTGGAATAGTCTATAGAGTTCTTTCTGATCTGTACAAGAGCAAAATAATAAAAATATCCCCTTAAAGAAATATCATAACCTTATAATTTTCCCATGTTTTGACTTAGATTTACCATTATTTTAGCAAAACTATATAAGAGACAAAGCAATTATAAACAATGTGGACAGACTAAACAAAATTTGAAGCATAAAAATTTGTTACCTAAATGAGTTCCAGTCCAGAATCTATGAAACAAAAGCAAACTCTTACTTCTGTTGGATGATCTCGGTGGAAGACCTCCAGATGATATAGGGGAATGAAACTCCCAACCTACTATATGTCTGGCATGAGTTTGTGTTCTCTAAAATCGAAGAATGAATTTTAGGAACAATGGAGGGTAAGAGCAGAATATATTTATTGAGAGAAAGAAATCTGTCTGAGGAAGGGGACCTGAGCGGGTTGCCCTTTTATATGATAGGAAATGGAATCATTTATTTTTCAAAATGAATAATGTACACATGAAAGAGTCAGAAAGCATTTGGTACACTAACCCTAAATGCCAGGGCTACTTTTCTAAAAAATTTATTTTTGAATTGTTCATTGCAAGTGTATAAAAATATAATTTATTGATTAATTGATCAATTGATTGTCTTTTTGAGACAGGGCCTCATTTTGCAGTTCAGGCTGGCCTTGAGCTCACTTTGTAGCCAAGGCTGGTCTTGAACGTCCTATGATTCTCCTGCCTCAGCCTCTTAAGTCCTGGGATTACAGGGGTGCGCGACCACGTCTGGCTAAAATTTACTTTTGTATATTGATTTTGTAGCTTGAAACCTTGCTGAAGTTTCATTCATCACTCTAATTTTTTTTTGGAGGAGTTCTTAGAATTTCACAAGATTCTATTATCTGCAGATAAAGTTTTATTTTTTCCTTTCTATTCATTCACACCCCCCCTCATCGGAGACCCTTTTCACAGCACCAGCTATCAGGGACCCCTGCAGTGAGTCTCTAATCTCCTGCCTGGAGTTATGGAGCATAGTGAGAAAGAAAAAGAACAAGAGACAAGAATTGCAAGGAAATAGGGCTCTGGGATGATCAATGTCCTCTGGGAAGAAAGACAAAGAATCTTGAGCTAGTCACTATTTTATTAGCCAGTGCGGAGAAGGGGGTACAGTGTTTTTCCTGGAACACTGTAAAGGAGTGGTTGAATGGGCAAGTTTAACATCATAAAGGAAACAGATTAAGATTCATCCCCATACCTGGTTGCTAGTTTTCCCAATATTGTCTTCAACAGACTTCATCCTGCTCTGTGAGCATTATAGCCTCAGTGATCATCAAGCTCTCTAGGGTGACCCAGAGGAAGAGGGATTGCTACATTCCAAAACCAGCCCACAAGGCAGGGCAAGGAGACTCTGATAGATACTATGTCAGTTTATAATTCGTGGTCCCCAGTCCCCCGCCCCCCCCCCCCGCCTTTGGAGAGAAAGCCTTGCTTTGTAGTTCAGTCTTGCTTTCAACTCACTCTGTAGTCCAGACTGACCTTGAACTCATGGAGATCCTCCTGCTTCAGCCTCCGGAGTGCTGGGGCTACAGGCATGTGCCACCACACCCAACCATATAGATGTGTTTTTTCATCTTGAGGACGTTCTCTTCTGTTCTGTCAGAAGTTCTGTTACTCCCTGGTTGACAGCCATAATGGAAAAGGATTTGGTATCCTGTGCTGTTGTTATGGCTCTTCTCACTCTGCCAACTGCCCTTTTCCTATTCTCCCTTATGGTGGCAGTAAACATGTGTGTTAGTTACTTTTCTCTTGTTGGGACAAAATATCTGACACCCAAAATTAAGGAAGGAAAGTTTTATTATTTAGCTCACAGTTTGTGAAGGTTTCAGTCTGTAATTAGCTAACTCCAAGGCAGAGTGGCATGGCCAAAGGGCAACAGTTCAAGGCAGCAGAAGACAGCAAAAGCAACAAGAGCAAAAGAAGGGAGAGCAAGCCTCTTTTCCTCCCTTATATTGTAAGCAGGCTACATGCCCCCTAGGGCAGGTGGCATTCAGCCCATCTCAGCCTTCTTCTTGCACAGTGAGGACCCTGGCCCCCTGCTGAGTCTCTTAGTTAAACTTCTCAAGTTGACACAATGTATCAACCATTACACCTTGTCAGCGATCATTCTAGGAACACTATGATTATGGCCTAAGAAATTTAAGTAAGTTGGGTGTTTAGCTCAGTGGCATAACTGTCTGCCTGGCAAGCATGAGGTTGTGAGTTTGACACCCAGTACGAGGAAAAAAAAACAAAACATGTTTGTAAGGCATATTATGTTTACATTATAAAATTCTGTAATGTAAATTTAACAGTTCAGAATACAAATTATCATTTACATTTATTTGACTTACTCTGGATAAGACTTGTATTTGTGGTCACCATTAATGAAATACGATAATAACAACTGAGAGAATCTCTGGAAGATAGCATTCACAGGTGGCAAGATGGATAATTCAGTGTTGGTAACAATATCACTGACATTAAATTAAACATATTAGGAAACTACAGAGGCAGAAAGAACTATATTGTTCCTAGACAAGCAGGTTCTGAAGAGCCTTAGCTTTGTGAGTAATAACAGCTTCGTTATCTTATATGGAAATTTGAAATTATTCAGGAGTTGTGCATTCAAAAGAAAAAGACAGAAAGAAATGGTACTTAGACTTGTACACAAACAGATAGTACCTCGATACAACCAGGAATCTTTATGTGCATTGATGTGAAAAACAAATATATCAGCGCCACTTTTATAACCATTATTTCAAATCTTTGTTAATAAAACATTATACTTCATATGGGGCCATGGATTATGTAGTACATACTTTAATAGAACTGCTTACATAATCAGGGTCCTTGCAAAAATATTTATCTGGGATCCTTTAAATCTTAAAGTTAGTCCTGGAGGAAATATAGTACAAGCTGGGTAAGAGTTTGGGCTCCAGAGTTAGTTTAATACACATAAAGTGTTTAGTATTTGGCATTTTGCGTTTTAAAATGGTAGCAGTGTTGACAGGCATAGTGGCACACGCCTGTAATTCTAGCACTTGGGAGGCCAAGGCAGGCAAATTACCACTAGTTTGAGGTTAGCATTGATGATGGACTGAGTTCAAGGCTAGCCTGAACTGCACAGCAAGACCCTGTTTAAAAGAAAGAAAGAAAGAAGAAAAGAAAGAAAGAAAGAAACAAGAAAAGAAAGAAAGAAACAAGAAAGAAAGATTTGTATAGCGCTTAGTCCATTTTGCATTGGTATAAGGGATCCTGAGATTTAATAATTTATAAAGAGAACAAACTCACTTCCTATAGTTCTGCATACTGGAAAGCCGAAGATCAAGGTGAGGCAGTTTTGTTGTCTGATGCACTGTGTCTCTGCTTCCAACAACTTACCGTGAACACCTCTGTGTCTTTTGGTGGGGAGGAACACGGCAGAAGAGAGGAAGCGCTAAGAGAGCTAACCAACTCTAGAAAACTCCTTTTAAAAGGCATTAAACCCACCCTGAAGGACACGGCCTTCACTGCCTAATCACTTCTGAAAGGTCCCACCACTTCATATCGCTAAAATGGCTATTAAATTTTAATAGGCGTTTTGGAGGGGACAAACCATAGTGATTACTGTACTTGCTTTTTAGCCCCTATTAATAAATTACACGATGGAAAGGTCAAAAATTAGTTTTTAGTTGCATCCCCCACACAATGAAGTGAATTGTTTTCCTGACAAAGAACTTGAATTCACCTGGAAACACTAGGCATACTTAAAATGTCCATAAAATACAAACTAAATAGAAAAGCCAAAATAAAAAAGAAAGAAAAACCCACAGTATGTCATTTGTATTTCTTCATTTGTTACCTTATTAACTATTATTAGAGGCTCAATGTCCTCTTTCTTTTCTTTTGATGCTGAGTTTCGAACTCAGGACATCGCACATGCTAGGCAACTATACTACCACTGAGCTACATTTTCAAATCTCTTTTTTAGACTTTATTTTGAAACAGAGTCTCATGAAATTGCTTAGGCTGGTCTCGATTTGGCGAGCGTTTGGCCTCAAGGTCCTGAGTAGCAGGGATTACTGGTGTGTGCCACCATGCCCAGCTATGACGACTTTTGAGGGTTTTTTTGTTTTGTTTTGTTTTTTCCTCCTGGTTACTCTCACTTTCTTCAAAGCACTTAATTTGGTGTAATGTACATTGGTCTTCAAAACGGCTGACTGGATGGTCTGAGAGATGCGGATGCTGTTGCGGAAAGTAGGCTGCATGACCGCTCAACTTTGCTGCTGGAGGCCAAAAACCAGTCATCTCTGAAACGGGGCACAGGTTGGGTCGGGCCGGCCAGGGACTCTGCGAAGCCTCATCTGCACATTCCGGAGGCCGCCGGGTACCGCCACTATAGGTGCCCAGCGCTAGGGTCTTGAGCCCGGAGACCGGGTGGACGCCGGCGGGGCCGCCGGGTGAGTCATTCTCCCTACCCCAGCCCGTACTGGCGGCAACATCCACCCCGACTCCGCCTGCGTCCGGATGAGGCCCCTACAGCGCGTCCCCAGCGGCCTCCTGCGGGCGGGCCCTGACCTTGCTGCGGGCCGCCCGGCTGGCGCAGTCTCCGCAGCGCAGCGCCGCCGCTAGAGGGGGCGACCCCGGCACCTGGGCCGACAGCTCCGCAGCGCCGCCGCCGCGCCCTCCCGCGCCCGCACGCGCACCCGCACCCGCACGCGCACCCGCACCCGCACCACCCACAGAGCCACGAGGCCCCTGCGAGAGGCGCAGAGGGCGGAGCAGGGCGCGTCGGCCCCGCACGTCGGCTCCCGAGCGACCGTGGGCCGAGTCCGCCAGCCCCAGACTCGCGCCCCGCACCCGGACGGTCCCGGTAAGGCGGGGCGGGGAAGGCAGGGACCGGGCCGGCATCTAGAGGCGGGTCTGCGGGTCCCGATAGTCCTCGAGGACCGTGAGGTGCCCGTGTGGAAGTGGCGGAGCCCCGAGTGGGCGCTGCCTCCACCCCCATTAGGCGGTGTGGGGAGCCGCCCCACGGCCGGTCCCCTGTGTGAATGGAGGTACACCCCAGAGAGGACCTGTAGCTAAAGGGGGACCATAGATGGTGCTCTAGAATTGCCCCCAAGGAATCGCTGACCTAGGAGAGGGTATTCTGCCATGAGTGATTTCCAATAGCTAAAGATTTGGCTTTGAGTTCCTGTAGGTCTCCTTGTGCCCTCTCTTGTCTCCTTTGAAGAACGCGGCGGAGAGGTGAGGGTCCGGTAGTAGTACTTTTGGCCTGTGTTCGTTTTCTGCTCCTATATCCCCCTGTTAAAATTTCTCTTCTCTGTAACAGTCCAGTTGACTTGGAGCTGGACTTTACTGGAGGCAGAAACTGGGTGAAAGGGAGAGGAGTGAGGCTTCTAATGATAGATAATTTTGAATTTGGGCCTTAGCTACCCACAAGGAAGCAGCAAGATGAGGTAGAACAACTGATTCTGGCATGTAATAGAAAAGAAAGTCCTTTGTGGAAAGGAATAAAGGATATTGAGTAATAATGTGCTTGGCATTGTATTACTAGGTTTATGGGAATCTCATATATAACTCTTACAACAGCCTTATTTCCTAAAATAAGACTCAGATTAAGCAATTTGACCAAGATTACAAAGGTTGGAATTATGATGTGTTTTTCAGATTTTACATGAGAAGAAACGTCATAGAGAGACAGAAGCAAGAATGCGTATTCCTTTAAGAGCAAACCCTATAAAATTTTTAAAAGAAAACATAGGGGAAGCCTTTATGGCCTTGAATTTGGCAATGACTGCTTAAGTATGACATTGAAACAACGGTTAATAAAAAAAAATAGATACACTGGACTTCAAATTTTTAAAAAAGTATGCATCAGAGGACTCCATCAAGAGAATGAACAGGCAACCCACAGAATGGGAGAAACTATTTGTAAATCATATTCTGATAAAGAATTAATATCCAGTGTATGTAAAGAACTCCTGCAACCCAATAAGGAATAAACAGCTCAATTCAGAAATGGCCAAAGGACATGAGTAGAGTCCTTCAAAGAAGATATACAAATAACCAAAAAGCATATGAAGACATCTCAACATCATTAGGAAAATGCAAATCAAAACTACAGTGAGATACCATTTCATACTCACTACGATGGATCTCTCCCATCACACACACAAGAAAGGAAAATTATATGGAGAAATTGGAACCCTGCTGTACTGCTGGTGAAAATGTAAAATGGTGCAGCTGCTGTGGAAAACCTTCATGGTTCCTCAAAAAGTTAAAAAGAAGGCCAGATGTGGCAGTGCATGTTTATAATCTCAGCACTTGGTAGGCTGAGGCAGTAGGATGGCTGTGAGGTTGAAGCCAATCTGGGCTGCATAATGAGTGGAAGACCAGCCTGAACTACATAGTAAGATTCTGTCTCAAAGCCAAAAACAAAAACAAAACAAAGCAAAAAAACCCCAAAAACTAAAAAGAATATGACCTAACAATTCTACAACTATATACTGCTGTGTAGTTAGATGTACATCCAAGTGATGTAGCATAGAAATGATCTAAATTCCAGAACTTAGTAGTTTAGCTCTTCCCTATTGTCAGAAAAATAGTCCATTTCTGTTGAATTGTTTAACTGCCATCATTCCAATTAAATTCAGTTGACCATTCAGGTGCCATCTTTGAGAAGCAGAGAAGATGAGTTTGTGACTCCATTTTCCAGAAATGAGTTCTGAAGATTTTAATTTGGTCTTAGTTCCCACTGCCTCATTTCAGAAGGTTGCTGACACCTCAAATCCTTTGTTTCCATCAATCATCTTTGCAGCATTTGTTCAACAAAGATACATTGAACACTTGCTCTGTCTAAAGCATTGAGAACCATCCTGATCCTCAGCATGAAGAAAATCTGAGACTTCCTCTATATGTGATACCCGCTGATTTTAGTTGCCTCCCTTTTCAGAATTTTCTTTTGCTTTGTTACTGCCTACCGTCTACCACCCTGCCAACCCTAACATGTTTTTCAAGATCACTATTAGTTATGTTTTGAACCTTTTATAAATTTCCACCACTCCCATATCAAGAAATCAATGAAAGCAGGGAAGTCGCTTCACATTTTACATGCAGGTTACAGTGGTTCTAGCCTATTGGGATGAAATCTCTCTCTCTCTCTCTCTCTCTCTCTCTCTCTCTCTCTCTCTCTCTCTCTCGGGTGGGGTGTGTGAGCTAAGGGGAAGAAATTCCATAGATGCCTTCTTCCATTGGTGCTACTTCCTCCATAACTTATGCTGTAGATCGGCTTTCCCTTCCCTCTACTTCTGCTTGTCCTTGTAAGTCTCACTGTACTTTAAACAGGTGCTCTATAGATAAGGGGTTGCAAATTCCTTGCTGCTCACATAAGCCTTACTACTTGAGAAATACTTCTCTTGCACTATAGCTGCAGCATTGTATTTTCTGTTTCAAATGACTACAAATGTTCTGGCTTAAAACAACATGCAATTATCATCATTTCTTCAAGTAAGAAATCCAGCTAGTCCTCTGCTTGTAGTCTCACAGCTGTAATCAAGACATTGTCTGGGCTGTGTGCTCAGTTGGAAACTTGACTGGTGAATAATCTTCCTAGCTCACTCAGATTGTTGGTACAGTTTATTTGTCATTATAGAACTGAGGGTTCTGGCTTCTTGCTGGCTGTCAGCTGAAAGCCACCCTTAACATTAAAAAGCTATTTGCAATTCATGGAAGCCACTGAAGTTCTTTGCCATGTGGATTTTCCTAGCACAGCAGCTTCATCAGATTGGAACAGAGACTCTCCTGAGAGTGTGCTAGAAAACAGAATTGTAACAAGAGTGACTTTCCATCACTTTTACTAATTCAAATTGATTGGGATCAACTCAAAGTTTAACCTGTATTCAAGAAGATGAGATTGCACAAAGCATGAACACCAGAAGGTAGGAAATCTGTGGGTGAGACTGTCCCCATGAACAGTACCAAAGGTTACTATCTAGTCTTATTTCTTCCATTTCATTCAGCTAGATGGGCCAGTCATTCTGTTTTCTTGTCCCAGAGTTATTTACCATCATTTGCCCTTCATTTTCTCAAAACCTTCTCAAGTTATCACAAATTCTTCATTCTCAATTCACATTTTTCCCTGTGATACCTTCTCTGTCTTCTTTCTTCTTTACTAAAGACACAAGAAATCCAAGTTCAGAAAAAAGAAATTCCTGCCAGTTAAGTAACCATTAAGCTTTACTTGTGGTATCTTCTTGGTTTTCTTTTTAACCCAGACTCTCTCCGAGAACTTCTATTACAGAGGAAGTCAGCCTTTTTTTCTCACTAGTCATTTGTTTTTGCCTATCAAAAATTGCTGTTGGGAGAGACAGCCTACCCTGGGCCCTTAGTATCCCTGAATTTTCTTACTAGGTATGCCAAAAACTCAAGGTGTTAACTTCCTAAATCAGGGCATTGCTCAGGGATATATTTGCAAGAAGGAGCTTTGAGGGCTAAGGTAATGTCTACCCCCAGACAAGGATCAGGTTTGCTTCTTACTACAAGAGCAAACTGCCAAAGCTCTGTTCCTCCCCTGCATAGCAGCCCTCCATGTGCAGGCAGCTCTCATAGGCCCTGTGTTGTCCCTGTGGGACTTGGAAGACATGAGGGAACTGATGCAGAACACCATGCTGAAGCTCTTGCTGTGGCTGTGCTCTGAGTAATATAGTAATAAAATCCTTTATCTTTCACTTGAGATTCTTGTAGCTTCTGCCAGAATCCATGAAACAGTAACAGGATAGCTTGTTAACTTGCAAATAAAATACCAGACTGTGCAATTTTTGACAGTCACAACCACTTGTTTTCCCTGATGCTAAAGCTGCTTTTGTTAATTTTTCAAACACCTCGGGTGCATATCTTAGGTATTTGAGTAATGTCTTTCTTAATCTAAGTGTCTTTTGTAATAGAGGTTTCAGTGTGCATCTGAAGCATCAAGGGCTTTATCTTAACTGGTTGCATCTCACATTTTCCTCTCAGAATCAAAGCTTTGTCAACTTTAAAGTGACTTGGTCTGTTAGTATCCTGAGATACTGAACCAGATGGGTATATAAATACAGGTACATGAGAGGGGACTTATTGGGATAGGCTCACATGATTGTGGAGGCTGAGCAGTCACACAACAGGCTGTCTGCAAGCTGGAGATGCCAGTAGCCTGGCTCAGTCCAAGTCCGAAGGCTTTAGGCCTAGGGAAACTCATGGTCTAACTCTTAGTCTGGGGCCAAAGGCCCGAAAACTGGAGAACTGCTGCTGTAAGTCCTGGCATCTAGAGGCTGGGGAACCTGTAATTCTGGTGTCCAAGGTCAGGAGAGGAGAGGAAGATTGTATCCCAGCTCCTGGTAATAAATAGACATACAGGTATTCCTCATTTAAGGACCTATTCAATGACTGCTCAGACTTATGACCTGCAGCTTAGACTTAAAACCCATCTTTTTTTTTTCTGTTCAGTTCTGTACATCTTGTTTATAGAGCCTCAACGTCATTTTTTGTACAATATATACCTTGTTTATACAGTACTATAATATTTGCTGATTGTACTGGATGGTATTCTTGTTTTATGTTATATGTTACAGTACTGCATGTTAAGAGTTATGCAGATAAAAGCAAAGTCATCAAGTTGGAGTTTTCTTTGAGTATTTCTTTGTTCTAAATATTGTAATGTATATACTGTATACAGTTCCTCATTTGGTGACTAATTGGTTTTTTTCAACTCTTAACTATTTTTTATATACATATACATACACATATACATGTTTTTTCTTTTAGCTTCTCACACAAATGAAACAATACAAAGTTTACATATGTGTATCTTATTTAATTTACTAATGAGTATGTTCTCAAGTTGCATTCATTTATCTATAAAAGTGTCCAGTTTATCCTTCTTTATGACTGAGTAGTACTTCATTGTATAAAAATACCACATCTTTTTTATCCATTCCTCAGTCGAGTGGCATTTAGGTTGTTTCCAAGATCTATTGCAAACTGTGCTGCTATAAACATGGGTGCACATATATCACTGTGGTGTGATGTTTTTAATTCTTTTGGGAAGATACTCAGAAAGGGAATAGCTGGGTTGAATGGGACCTCTAGTCCTAGTTTTTTGAGGAATTTCCACACTAATTTCTGCAGTGGTCGCACAAGTCTGCATTCTCACCAACAGTGGAGAAGCGTTCCTTTTTCTCCACAGCCCCTCCAGCACTTGTTATTGATTGATTTTTTGATAGCCATTCTTTCTTGGGTGAGGTGGAATCTCAGTGTTGTTTTAATTTGCATCTCTCAAATGACCAGTGATGTTGAATATTTTTTCACATACTTATTTGTTGTTTATATTTCTTCATCTGAGAAGTGTGTATTTATCTCAGATGCCCATTTTTGGATTGGGTCTTTAAATCTGGGAGGACTGATTTTTTTGAGTTCTATATATGTTCTTGATAGTAATCCTTTGTCTGAGGAACAGCTAGCAAACATTTTCTCCCACAATGTGGGTTGTCTCTTCACTTTATTGGTGGTTTCTCTTGCTGTGTAAAAGCTTTTCAGTAGGGTGAGATCCCAGTTGTTGATTCTTAGTGATAGTTCCTGTGCAATTGGGGTTTTGTTCATAAAGTCATTGCCTATACCAATGTCTTCAAGAGTTTTACCTACCCTAACTTCCAGCAAATTTAATGTTTCTGTCTTAATATTAAGATATTTGATCCATTTTGATTTTACCTTAGTACATGGTGGAAGATATGGGTCCAGTTTTAATCTTCGGCATATGTAGAATCAGTTTTTCGAGCACCATTTATTAAAGAGTTTATCTTTCTTCCAGTGAATGTTTGGCACCTTTGTCAAAGATAAGGTGGCTTAGTGTGTCTGGAGTTGTTTCTGCATCTTCTAATCTGTTCCACTGATCTTTGGGTCTTTTTTTTTCCCCTTCTCCAATACCAGGCTGTTTTTATCAGAGTAGCTTTATGGTATAATTTCAAGTCAGGGGTTGTGATGCCCCCGTCTTGTCTTTGTTGTGTAGGATTGCCTTTGCTGTTCTAGGTCTCTTCTGGTTCCAGATGCATTTTAGAATTGTTTTCTCTAATTCTGTGAGGTGTGCTATTGGAATTTTGATTGGGATTGCATTGAATCTGTATAACAGTTTTGGAAGGATGGTCATTTTCACTATATTGGTTCTTCCTACTCAAGAGCATGGAATATCTCTCCATTTTCTAATATCCTCTTCAATCTCCTTTTTCAGAGTACTGTAATTTTCAATGCAGAGGTCTTTTACATCCTTTGTTAGATTGGTTCCTAGGTATTTCATTTTTTTGGATGCTATTGTAAAAGGATTTGTTTCCCTGATTTCTCTCTCAGTGAGTTTGTTATTCGTGTACAGGGAGGCTATTGGTTTTTGAGTGTTGACTTTGTAACCAACTACATTACTGAATTCGCTTATTAAATCTATAAGGCTTTTGATGGAGTTTTTGAGGTCTTCTAAATAGAGTATGATGTCATCTGCAAATCATGATAGTTTAACTTCTTCCTTTCCTATCTTTATTCCTTTTATTTCTTTCTCTTGTCTAATTGTTCCAGCTAAAGTTTTGAGGACTATGTTGAATAAGAGTGGACCTACAGGTCACTGTCTTATTCTGTTCCAGCTGAAATAATAAAATACCCTAAACTGAGTAGGTTATGAATGGCAGAAATGTGTTTCTCACAGTGCTAGAGGCTAGGAAGTTCAAGATCAAAGCACTGGAAGATTTGGTGTCTGATCCTGACTTCTGATTTACAAATGGCAGTTCCTTGCTGTGTCCTCATATCATGAAAGGGTCTAGGCCTCTTTTGTAAGAACACTAATCCTGTTTCTGAGGATAGAGCCTCTGAAAGCCCCACTTCCTAATACCATCATAATGGAAGTTTCAATATATGAATGTTGTGAAGGTATATTCAGCTCACGGTAATCAGATTCTTGAATAGAGTTTCTTTAAATGCATCTTAGTAGCTATCCATCTCTGCTAGAACCTTATAAACATAAAGACTTTCAGAATGAGCCTGATGAATCTGTTCTTGCACCACTTAAAGGCATAGCTTTCTTTATCCCTCCTATGTCACCATTGTCTCTTAGAGGTGACTATCTTTAAATCAAAAGATATACTATAGTTCTTTAATCAAAACTTTAAAATGATCATAAATCATTTTAGAGTCATCATTAGGATTGATTTAATGAGATAAAATAGCATTTTAAAAATCAGAGAATATAAATAGTAAAATTAGAATTGTTTCAAAACACTTTGAGTTCAGTGACAAGTCCATGGAGGTATATATATACATGTATATACACAGGCTCACTTTATAAACAATAATTATAAACTATATTTCTCACTATGGGTCACAGTGAAAAAATTTGAAAAACATACTATGAAAGGTGTTATGGTTTAGAATTAAAATGTCCCCCTGAAATTCTCAAGTGGATCCTGGTCAAAAGGAACGGATTACTGGGGCATGACTTGGAAGGGTGTTTTCTTTTCCCCAGCTCCTCTGTTCTCTTTTTGCTTCCTAGTGTTATTCTGCAAAGTCTTTTTACCATGCCTTTTTTTGCCTTAGAGCGAGCCCATGGTAGACTGAAATTGTGGGTCAAAATAAACCTCTCCTGTTTCAGATTGTGAGTGTTGGGTGTTTTTGACTAAGATAAAAGGTTTCTGGGGAAAACACTGCAGCCTTGGAAATCGTAATTGATCACGAGCAAGATACGCAGTGAGGGGTTGTATTCAGTTTTGCATTTGCCCTCTTTGTTATTCTGTTCTCTCAGGGACATGCTTTGCCATATAATCATAAAGCATAGCTGGTGCTCATGAATCATGTGGGCACACCTGAGGCCTGTGGACCCAGCTTCTCACTACTAGAACCTCCTGGACTGAGAGCTTTGGCAGAGCTTACACATGCACTCACTTCTTCCATTTCCCCAGTCCATTTCCAATTTATGTCCGTGAATTCTTAAAAGCTTTGAAAGAAAGCTTGAGCATTTGCTGTGCTTATGCCAGGACCAGGAACTCTGATACTCTGCTGCAACACCATTAAACAGAAAACCAGAGCATGAAGCTACATATTCTGGGTCACGTACTAGCAGGTAGAGAACTAACGAAGTCTCTGGGTTACCTACTTGGTTTTTTAATTTTCTCCCTCTTCTAGAGTCTATTTTTTTAAAAGATTTTTTTCTCCTCTGGATTATTTCACCTTAGTTTTTCTGAATATTATGTGTTTTGTTATTGTGTAGTTTATCAATTCGCAAGGACATTTGAGTAGTTTTTTTTTTTGTTATTACAAATAATACTGTTATGAAACTCACAAGTGTTTACATGGACATATACTTTTATTTCTCTGGAGTAAACTGGGATTGATAAACAGTACAATAACTTTATGGTTAACTTTATCATAAAGTGCTGGACTTTTTCAATGTGGCTGCACTATTGTTCATCCCCAGTAGAAATTCTCACAAGAATTTTGTTGTTCTGTATCTTATCTGGTATTGGCACTGTCGCTTTTTTCAATGTTAGCTTTTCAATTAGTTATGAAGTGGTATTATGATTTTAACTGAATTTTCTCAATTATAAATAATGTTGAGGTTTTAACATTTTTATTTTATTTTGTTTTGTTTTTGGTACTAGGGATGGCACCCAGGGCCTTTGCACTGAGCTACATCCTTGGTGTCTGTCTGTCTCTGTCTCTCTGTCTTCGTGTCTCTGACTCTCTCTGTCTTTCTCCCTCCTTCTCACTCTACCTTCCTTCCTCCCTCCCTCCCTCCCTCCCTTTCTTCCTTCCTTCCTTGTTGATATAGGGTCACAGTATGTTACTCAGGCTGGCTTTGTATTTCTGGGCTCAAATGATCTTCCTGCCTCAGCCCTCCGTATAGTAGAGACTACAGGACTTTTGCTTCTGCACCTGGCTGGAAGACCTTTTTGTATGATTTTTTGACATTTTCATATTTCTTTTTACTGAAATGTAAGAATCTTTTACTCATTTTTTTTGCAGGAGTTATTGTTTGTTTTCTTTTTAATGAGTTTTGAGATGTCTTTATGTATTCTGGATGCAAGTCCTTTATCAGATATGTGATTTGCAAATATTTTCTCCTAGTCTGTGGTTTATCTTTTTGTTCTCTCAACTGTGTCTTTTAAAGAACCTAAGTTCTTAATTTTGATGAAGTCAAATTTCTCAATTTTTTTCTTTTATGGATCATAATTTTGATATTAGGTAAGTTAATCCCATATGTAGTGAAAGATACAGGATTGAGATTCTCTTTTATGAGAATATGCAATTTTTTCTAGCACTTTGTTGAAGACCTTTCTCCATTAAATTGCTTTTGTGTCTGTTTTTTTTTTGTTGGGAGGTTTTACTAATAAAATTTTAAAATGACAACTAAAGATAAAAACAGTTCTCCAAAGCTGAGCTCTTTCATCAGACAAAACATGATACCATTTTTTTAATTAATTAAGTTCATTGGTACATTTTACATATACATAATGATCACATTCATCATAGAGAATTTGTGCCTGTACATGATCTATCTTGATTCTTTTTTCCCATTCTGCTACCTTCCCTTCAGTCTTTTTTCTCTCTTTATTTACAAAACCTTTGTTTCTATGTTTTCCTTTTTTGTTGTTTATTTCTTTTCACTTCCTTTTTCATTCCTTCCTCCTTAGTTCCCCTTCCCATTTGAACGTTGTCTTCCCACTTCTCAATAGCTATTACATATTTTGGTCTTTATTTATCCTTTCAGTGTCTCACACCAGACAAACAATGTGATATTTACACCAGTGTGTGCAATTTATTTCACTTAAGAGTATGGTCTTAGCCAGGCGTGGTGGCGCACATCTTTAATCCCAGCCCTCAGGAGGCTGAGACAGGAGGATCGTTGTGAGTTCGAGACCAGCCTGGGCTACAAAGTGAGTTCAAGGCCAGCCTGAACTGTATAGTGAGACCCTGTCTCAAAAAATAGGGCCAGAGATTTAGTTCAGTGGTGTAAGCACCTACCTGGCAGGTGCAAAGTTGTGAATTCGATCCCCAGCAAAAAAAAAAAAAAAAGAAAAAAAAAAGAGTATGGTCTTAAGGTGCATGCATGTACCTAGAAATGTCTCAGGTTTATCCTTACTTATGGCTGAGTAGTACTCCATTGTAAAAAAACCCACATCTTCTTTATTCATTCATCTGTTGTTGGCCATTTGGTCTGTTTCCAAGATTTAGCTATTGTAAACTATGGAGATATAAACATGGGTATACATATATTGCTGTGCTATGATGCTTTTAATTCTTTCAGGAAGAAACCAAGAAGGTGGAAAGCTTTGTGTCTTTGTTGAAGATCAATTGGTTATATATTCATCCCACAGTATGTATGTGGGATTCATAGTATCCATGAATACCAAAATCTATAGATATTCAACTCTCTTGTTCAAAATAGTGTGATATTTGCAAATAATTCTCAGATAATTGAATCTGTGGATGTGAAACCCTAATGGAGAGCTAATTGTATGTATGAATCTATTCCTGAACTCCACTGTCTATCATACATCTATTTTTTAAATCAATATCACATTGGCAATATTGTGATAATTGTTCATTGACAACACATAAATATATGACCATCATTGTATATTTAATTTTTACTCTGTGACTTTGCTAAATTCACTAGTTCTGAAATCTGTTTATCTTTGGGATTTTCTACATAGACAATGTCACTATATATAGGGACACTTTTGTTTCTTTACCATATTGGTAACTTTTATTTAGTTTTTTATGGATAACTGCAGAAATACTTTGTTGGGTTAAATGAAAAATTATCTAATTTTCTTTTATAGCTTAATTAAAATATGCATTTATTCATGAATCAAAATTCTTAGACATTTTAAAGATTAATTTTTCTTTTTTAAAATTGTGATTATTAATGTATATTAATTATACAGGTTATGTGGCATCTGTGGGAGATCTCCTTCTAAAGGTGGTAGCCATTGTTAATTCCCTGTTATCTTTTTTTATTTTAAAGATAGTAAAATCCAACAAAACATAGCAGAACAAAGTCAATCAAAACAAAGCAGTAGAACTGGTACAGAACTTCTAAGAAAGATACTATGAAAGCAATAGCTACTGTAGTATATCTTGTTATTTTCAGAATAGTTGACCTTTCCAACAGGTATAGTAAAATCAAACCAAAACAAAAAACACAACAAAACAAAAAACACACAATAAAACCAATAAAAACAGAGTATAAAATAAGGCCAAAAAGAAAAAAAAAATTAATCAGAATAAAGCAAAACAACGAGAACAATATTGGGCCACAAAGACAAGACAGAAGAGAATCCCCCATTTCTGCTACATTGCATACTGTCATCTTCCAAAGAGATGCTCAGGCTGCCAGCCCCAGGCCTGCAAAATGAACAAAACAATACTAGCATTTAGTTGTTTTATGTACCTTAGTTGCTGTCAATGTAGCCAGATATCTGAACAAGCGGGTTGCTTTATGGGGGGTGGGGGAGAGTTTTGTCCTTGATTCTTAGCCAGCGTGCCAGTAGGTGTATGGGGACGGGGGGCACATGGTTCTCTTCCTGGGGTCCACGCCGGTCACGCAGGTCCCCGGAAGGCAGTCTTACTTGTGTCCTGGTTGGAGGTGCTCAAGCCTGGCTGGGCGGGCTCCCAAAAAGCCCATGTCTTTCTCTTCCTGGGGTCCACGCCACAGTCTTACTTGTGTCCTGGTTGGAGGCCCTCAGGCCCGGCTGGGTGGGCTCCCGAGAAGCCCATTTCTTTGTCCTCCTGGGGTCCATGCTGGTCACGCAGGCCCCCGGAAGGCTGTCTTACTTGTGTCCTGGTTGGAGGCACTCAGGCCTGGCTGGGCGGGCTCCCAAGAAGCCCATTTCTTTCTCCTTCTGGGGTCCATGCCAGTCGCACAGGCCCCCAGAAGGCAGTGTTACTTGTGTCTTGGTTGGAGGTGTTCAGGCCTGGCTGGGCCGGCTCCCAAAAAGCCCATTTCTTTCTCCTCTTGGGGTCCATGCTGCAGTCTTACTTGTGTCCTGGTTGGAGGCGCTCAGCTGTTATCTTGTTTTGAGTTCTGTATCATTTTCATTGCTTTGTTGAGTTTGGTTTTATTCTGTTTTGTTTTGTTTGATTTTGTTATATCCAGTGCCATAGGCAGCTATTTCAAAGATAGCAAAATGTATTATGGTAGCCATTTTGGGTTTACTATTGTCTTATTTTGAAGTCCTTTACTGCATTCATTGTTTTATTTTTATTGGTTCTATTCTGTTCTGTTCTGTTTGATTTTTGCTATGTCTGAAGATATCTGCAGCTATTTTGAAGACAACAAGAGGCATTATGGTAACTATTATTGATTTTATATTGTTTTGAAGTTCTATGTCACTTACACTGGTTTGTTTTGATTGGATTTGTTCTGTTTTATTTTGCTTGGTTTTATTCTCTTTAAAGTAAAAAAAAATTATACAGGTTAGTAGGTTTCATTATGGCATTTCCATACCTACATATAGTGTGTGTTAATCATGTCTATCTCCTCTTTATTTTTCTTCTTCTTCTTCCCTTTTCTCTCTCCTCCCCCTGGCTCTTTCTTGATTTCTGAAGCTTTTCTTAGTTGTTTCCTAAGTGTCTTAATTCTAAGTCCCAGAGAGGCTGTGATCTGTTGCCAGCTTGTACTCCACCATTTTGATTCTTAAAGTTAATCTGCTAAAGTGTACAATTCAATGATTTTTAAAAATTAGGCAACTGTTATCACTGTCTAACTCCAGAATGTCCCCATACCATCAAAATGTACACAAGTCTTTAGGAACCAGGGTGGAACCCAGAACCCAGTAGCACCTGTGTCAATCAGCTTTCCATTACAATCACAAAAATACCTGGGAAAATCAACTTGGAAAAGAAAGGTTTATTTTTGCTCACAGTTTCAGAGGTTTTAGTCCATATTTGTATGGCTTCATTGCTTTTGAGCCTGTGGCACAGCAACACATGATGGCAGGAGTGCATGGTAGAGCTAAGCTGTTCATTTCATGACAGGTGGGAAGCAAGAGGGACTGGGGAAGCAGTGGCTCTCACTCATCCATTCAAGATTATCTCTCAGTGACCTAATGCCTCCCACTAGGTTCATTAGGCTTCTTAAGGTTGCTCGCATCTCTTAATAGTGCTATGGTCTTGGGACCAACTTTTTGACACTTGGGCCTTTGGAGGACATTGCAAATCCTAACTATATCATTCCACCCTGGTTCCTAAAGGCTCATATACACCACCCAGTAGAAAATTAATTGGCTCACATCCACCACATAATGCCAAAACATCCAAGCTATGTTCCAGTGTTCCTCAAAAGTTCGAACTATCCTCTGAGAGTCAAGGGAAAGTCAGCAGTAACCTCCTGTAAAAATAAAAAAACAAGTTACATATCTGCAAGATATAGTGACACAGGGTAAACATTCCTATTTGAAAAGGGTGGAACAGGAAAATAGCAAGGAGGATCCAATGAAAGCCAGACTAAAACCTAGTAGGACAAACATTAAATCTTAATGTCCATGTTTGGCATCTGGGCTACACTGGCAGAATGTGGGCTCCAAAGGCTTAGGCAGCCCCACCCTTATGGCCTTGCTGATTGTGGGCCCTATGGCCACTCCCTTGGGCTGGCTCTTCACACTTCCTGTGCCTCTCTTGGCAGGTATTTCGTGTTCATGGCATCTCATCCTTCCTGGGGTCTCTGTTGACACTCTGACTTCATTCTCATCATTCAACACATCATTCTGTTATGGGCTGCTTGTAGAGAATCCAACCTTACCACATACTGGCCTCACAAGCTTTCATTTGAAATCTCAGTTACTCGCTTCATGGCATCTGGGAAAAGAAGGGGTGGGGAGGAAGAGAGGATGGTGTCTCACTGTCCTCTTCAGGGGCACCACCTCAGTAACCTACAGCCCCATCTAGGCCTTACCTTTTAAAGTTACCTGCCTCTTAATAATGCCATGGACTGAAGAATAAGCCTTCAACACATGAGCCTTTGGGAGATAGTCCAGATCCAAGCTATAAAGGCAGTCATCCCTTACTTCCTACAAACAGAAGGGCATGTGCTTAGGGTAGTGCATGTGTTATTCAGCTTTCCTGTTGCTGGAATAAAATAGCCAACATCCACAATGTAAAGGAGGAGAGGTTTAATTCGGCTCATGGTATGGGGGATTCTGTTTACGGCAGAAGAACATGGTGGGAAAAAGCTACTCAACCCATGGCATTCAGAAAATAGAGAGTGAACTGGGCGTGGTGGCGCACACTTTTAATCCCAGCACTTAGGAGGCTGAGGTAGGAGGAGCGTTGTGAGTTCAAGGCTGGTTTGGGCTACAATGTGAGCAAGGCCGGCCTGAGCTACATAGTGCTACCCTGTTTCAAAAAAAATAGGGCCAGGAGTTTGGCTCAGTGGCTTAAGCGCCTGCCTGGCAGGCATGAGGTTGTGAGTTTGGTCCCCAGTACCGCAAAAAAAAAAAAAAAAAAAAAAAAGAGTAAGAAGTGAAGCTAGGGACAAGAATACACCCTTCTAGGTCACAGTTCCCTAACCCACCTCTGAACATGAGACCTCTGGGGAACATTTGAGATCTAATCCATAACAGTGTGTGATGGTAGAAGAAAATTGCAATAGGTCACAGTTTCTCATTGGCTGCTCACCAGAATCACTTATTGAGCTTGCTAAAAGAAAACCAAATTAGAGGTACTATTTTGGTCCCAAAATAGAATATTTTCAGAGCAGGGCCAAAGAATCTTTATTTTTACCAGAGCGCTCATGATATTCTGACGTGGAAACATCCCAGCATTTGGTGAGGTACAGCTGGGAGAGCAATATGGATATATGCTTTCCTCATTCCAAACATCAGATGCACACAGGGCCAGTGGAAGAGGAAAGAGTTGATCTGAAGAAGCTGACATGCTGTCCACAAGTACAAGAGACATTTCAGCTTGGTACAACCTGTGGAAAAAGTTAGGGAGGGATGTCACAGGGAGGAGGAGAGCGACGTGCTGCTTCCTCTTCTGAAAAGTCCTAGGATTGCTCTCTCATCTATAAAATCTTGATGCTCTGCTATCCTTACTAATGCTATTCTGGGGGAGGTAACTTGCTTTTGTCAGTCCTCTTATCCCATCCTTGACCATCTTTGCTAGATTGAGAAAGATGTCTTACCTTCAACCCAAAGCCCCTAAACTTGCATAGAACTGAATCTCACCACATACTGGCCTCACAAGCTTTCATTTGAAATTCCAGTTGCTCACTTCATGGCATGAATTTGAGCCTGTAAAGGTGCAGCAGCTCAGAGAGATGTTTTTTACTGGAGATATTGGGACCTCCTACTTGCTTTTGGGAATTAGAATGTAAATTAGGTTTAGCTAGAGAAAGAAGGGAAATAGTGGAGCTCAGTCTGGAGAGCAGTGAGAATGGCAATTCCCTTCCCTTCCCTTCCCTTCCCTTCCCTTCCCTTCCCTTCCTTGTTGTCTTTGAATGTATCTGTAGGCATGAGAGAGAGAGGTGCTGAGGCAGTCTGGAAGGAAATGAGCCCACGTAGAGACAAGAGTACCCGGCAGAGAGTCTGAGATAATGAGAGGAGTTGTGGTCTTTCTCTGAGACTACAGGGCTACCGACCCTGTCATTTTGCCCTAAGATGCTACTCTGGCCTCATCTCACCTTATAGTCCTGCTTGAACTAATCAGGGAGTGGGAGTCTCAAGCTTGCAACTCAGAGCCCAGGTGTCTTTTGATCCTCAAGTAAGGATGTATGTAGACATTGGAAAAGGGACACAAAGACTTGATAACTGCACATTGAGATGTAAGCATTCACCTGAATTCCAGTCTTTAAAGATTTTGACTTAGTGAGTTTTGAGGATACTGTTGACCTCTGGGGAGGCCAAGGTGTAGAGAAGTGCTGCACTGATAGCTTGGAGTGAAGGGTTGGGGAGGTACACGTGGCTGATGTCAGCTCTATCTGATGAAGGGTACCAAGCCAGAGATAAAAGAACAGTGTTTACTGACATCTCCCTTAGCCCCAGTATTAGCATGAATACCAGTACCTGGGCCAGTTCTGTGGTAAACATCCCAGTGTGAGTGTTACAAGTGTCTGAAAATCCTCACATTAGAAATGGCCACATTTCCTTCAGCTCCAGGCCTGTTTACTCCTGCCTGTTGGAGGGTTCCAAGGCAGCAGATGCTCCCAGCTTGAAGCCAAGACCTGGGAAAGGTATGCCAGGAGCTTCAACTAAGAGACTGTGATGGGCCGGAACCCATTGGCCTGTATGTCCAACAAAGATCAAAAGACCAGGACACTGGGTTCCAGTTCCTTGCAGAGCTCTCAGCCTTCCAGGAACACAATGCTCTGTGGACTGTGCAGTTTTTCCTAAAGGAGCCACTGAGTACACGAGGGAGCAGGTGACACAATCCCTCAAGTGTGTGTGTGAAATTCACATTCCCGTTATGAAGACTTATATTATCTGATGTGAAGTTGTCTAGGGCTGGGGTTAGAGTCTGGCTTTCCCTTAGAATACCATGGATATTGTGGTTATGGATTGAAGCTGGACAGTGGTAAGTACAGGACTGGAATCCTGGTGATTTTAAAGATGGGTTTGAATTGGGTTGTGGTTTCTGTTGATAAGAGCTAGTATATTTGGATTAAGATTCGTGCCATGGCGAGGCATCTTGGCACACACCTGTAATCCCAGCTACTCAGAAGGCAGAGGCAAGAGATGACAAGTTTACCTGGAAACTTAGCAAGACTTTTTCTCAAAATAAATTAAAAGGCAGAAGACATAATTCATTGGGAAACACCCCTGAGCCAAGTCCACAGTACCACATGCACGAAGATTGTGTTAGGGTTTGAGTAAGGTACTGATTACATTTAGGATTGGAACAAAGATCAGCCATGGAGTTAAATTCTGCATTGTAGGTTAGTTTTAAACTTCTAAGATTATCTGTAGAGAGAGACTTATGTTTATGTATAAAGTGAGAGATTGTTGGCTGTTTTCTGGACTGTCTTAGTTACTTTTCTCTCATTGCTGAGACAAAATACCCAACACCCAAAATTAAGGGAGGAAAGGTTTAAAGCTCACAGTTTGTGGAGATTTCAGTCCATAATCTGCTGGCTGTGAGGCCGGGTGGCATATGACAGAGGGGCAACAGTTCACGAGGGCAGAAGACACCAACGCAACAAGAGCAAAGGGGGCAAAAGGGAGGAGCAATTGTCTTTCCTTCCCTTATATTTTATGCAGGCTACCTGCCCTAGGATGAGTGTAGCACTCACACCATCAATCCCAGCACTAGGCAATGAACCAATCACAAACTCTAGATTCAGCCACCTCCAAAAAGCCCACCCCCATGACTGCATGAGGCTTCAAGGAGACATCCAGACACAAACCGTAACATGGACCTTCCATACTTGAGGAATATAAGTGTCCCCACAGTTATTCAACTGAGCAGATAAGTTTTCAGTTTCTGAGGAGTAGGAACAGAATGGTTTTCTACATAAAATTAATTGACCGTTTAAACATATATGGTTAGCACTAGTCAGTAATACCTCTCTGAGGCACAGTTGTTCCAAGAGTCCCCCTTGAAGTTATTTCTGGGGATGGGGTAGAAGTTGTGTGGCAGTTAATCTTGATCAGAATAATAGATGCCTAGAAATGATTCAGTTGTAGAGGTGCTAACCTCATCAATGGATTAATGAGTTCACAGCTAAATGGGCTGTTAAGAGGTAGGACCTAGTTAGAGAACATTGGTTACTGAGGATGTGTGTTTGAAGGGTATAACTTTTCTATCTCTTCCCCCCCCCTCGCTCTCTCTGCCCCCTTCTTGGGTGCCACTAAGTAAGTATTTTTCCTCTGAGCCTTTACAGCATGTTTCTGCCTTGGAGTCAGTTGACCATGAGCTGAAACCTCTGAGCCAAAATAAACCTTTCATTATGTAACTTACGTATTCAAGTATTTTGTCCCAATAACAGAAAAGAGGCTGGTACAACTTGGTTTAGGTTTTATAGAGGTGGGATTGTGATTAGCATTAATTATACTTTGGGATAGAGTTACCCATGTCAAGCGATCCCTTCTGGGAACCTGGAACCTGGTTTTTGGGTACTCTGAGAGTAACCCAGACTGGTTCTGTCTATCTGTTTTGTTCTTCCCTTATGTCTGTTATGTCAAAGAGTCTCAGGGTCAGGACCCTGCAGGCATAGAGCCAGCAGTAAATTGGGAGCCTTTATAATAATAAGTGAGGGGCTGGACTGCTGAAGACAGCAATGGACTTGCTCCAGCATTCCACAATTCTTTAAGAGCCCACAGCCAAGTTGTTGAGACCAGGGGTATGAATATGAAACCAAGAATATCCTGTTAAAAGACAAGCAATAAGAGAGAAATTAAAAACCAGAACTCAGAGGAGACAGAGAGAGACAGGCCTGGCTAGAGGTGGCCTAGAGGCTTAATGAAGGAGAGAAGTTTGAAAGATGGATTTGGACTACATTTATGTCTGTGGGCTGTGTCAGGTATGGGTGTCTGGTATGGTCTTTGTGTCTGCAAAGATTGTGCCTTTCTGTGTCTACTCAAGCAGGTCCACCTAGGTTGTTCATATGTTTATATATGTGTGTACCCTTGTGTCTCAGTTCCTGAGTGGCATGTTTTCTTTTTCTGTAGGTATCTGTATGACTGGATGTCTGTGTCCATGTGCCTCTGACTCTGTGGGTGCATATGTGTGTGTGTGTGTGTGTGTGTGTGTGTGTGTGTGATTTTTCTCTGGCCTCTGGTTTTGCCTTTACCCTTTCCCCTGACACACCCCAGCTGCCAGCTCTATTTACCGCAAGAGCAGTTTCCCTTCCCGCAGTCTGGATTCCCATGCATCAGGCTGCCTGCCCAGGACCTTGTTCCAAGGTCAGTAGCAAGTTTGACCTTGAGAGTGTTATGCTCTGGAAATCCCCCAGTGTGCTCCTTGCCTGACCCTGGACTGAGAGAAATCATGGCAGAGGAAAGGGATAAGGCAGGGAAGGGGACAGTTGGCAGAACCTACCCCTCCTTCTGGAAATAGAATCTCCCCCCAGTCCCTTCCCAGGCTCCCTCCTTCTCCCCATGCTGTCATCCAAACTAAACCTCACTGTCTCTGGGCATGGGAATGGATAGTCCTCTGTAAACCCAGTCAGATCTGGTTAGCATCTGGTCATCTGTGTCCCCAGTGCCATATATATTTGCACTGTGCTTACTTCTCATGTTTCCAGTGGACCCAAGGTTATTCTCCTTTTACTCCTCTCCTCGCAGCAGACACAGGAACAATTCTTATCCTCTCTTCTATGATGGGTCTGGCTTAGGCCATGGCCTCTTGAGTTCAAGTAGAGTATTGGTTAACTGGTAAAGCAGCAGAGGCCCAACCACCTCCTTCAAGGTACAGGAAACAGTGTCTCCATGTGGTTTATTTCTGAGTGTTTCCTGGTTTCTTTGTCCTTCCTGCTTGGGCTGC
>RJWM01025369.1:0-29284 GCA_004363535.1 Dasyprocta punctata | reverse complement strand
TGCAGCAGTCCTTAATGACCAAGTATCTGAGGTGAGCTGGTTTTTATCTAGAGGCTCTCTCTCTACAATAATGCTCTGCTCAGGACTCTGATTGAGAAGGGTCTTTCAGTCAAGAGAAGAAAGTTGATATATTGGAGGAGGGACTTCCAATTGGACTTCCCATTTGTCTTTCTGTTCCATGTATCTTGGTCTTGAAGAATTTTTGCAGTATCTATCTGGATAACATATGTTTTGAATTATCAGGTATCTGCTTTATTTTTTCAGTCATTTTTAGTGCTTACTCTATTTCCATTTGGAATGGTTATGGAGAGGAAGGTCGGGCATCTCTTTTTCTTCTCAGGTTACAAAAAGGTTTGTTAGTGAAGGAAGTTGAGATTAATAGATAAGACAATTTTGTTCATCTGTGTTTTTGAAAATATTGAACAGGGAACTGTTTTTTTTTTTTTTTTTTTGCGGCACCGGGGATTGAACTCACAACCTTGCGCCTGCCTGACAGGCGCGTAAGCCGCTGAGCCAAACTCCCAGCTGAACAGGGAACTGTTAATAATCATTTATTACTATACTGAGTCTTTGAAAAATAAAATTTTTCTTGTTACAAAATTATTCCAGTTTTCATTGCTGAAAACTTAGAAAATAAATCTTCAATCACCATCTTCTCTCTGTTTCTCAGCCTTTTTCTATCTTCAACTTAATTTGTGTTGTACTTTGCTTTGGTCACCATTTCTGTCTACTTCAAAGCAATTTTGTTTCCCTGAACATAATAAACAATTTAACTATATACAGATCTCTGACTCATCCTTTTCTACCATTAAATAAAAAATAAAAACCATCTCTAATTCACTTCCCTGCTCATGAATTTGTAAAGAAAAACTAGGGATCCCAGCCCCTGTAACACCCCCCAAATTTCTCTGCCATAGGCTGTCTAGGGAGCAGTGCTTTCAGTAGTAATTACTGTTGCAGTGAGTGTGAAATGAAATAGCTTCCATATCATATCCTAGATCCTGAAAGGATGATCCTTGACATTAAGACATGCAGTCATAGTTGGATGTGATGGAACAGGCATGTAATCCCAGCACTTGGGAGGTTGAGGCAGGAGGATCACATGTTTGAAACCAGCCTGGGTTACATAGTGAGATTCTGGCTTTAAAAAAAAAAAAAAAAAAGACATCTGGTCAAATATCCATAGATTTAATTTTTTTGTTGTTTGAGTATGTGTATTGTGTGCAGAGGTGGAATATGTTAGAATATTGAGCAAAATGGGACCTGTATAATTAGGCATAGGAAATTGGAGGTTCATTGCATTCTTTCCCTTGGGAAAAACTTTGTAGATTTTGTATCAGTATAAATGGGGTCATCAATTATTAATGACTGATTTGATTGTAGTTTTTTTCCCCTTTCCCTCTCTGTTCCCCCAGTACTGCTGTCTTTTGCTTGTTGGTTTCTTAAGGGCAGGGACTGTGTTACATTCTTGATATTCTCACCGTTGTGTTTGTTGTATCCTCTTGCTTATAGAATCCCTCAGTAAATGTGTTGTGCTTTGGTACTTAGTGTACAGCTGGTCATTTTAGGTTACTAGTTCATGATGATGAGTTAGCTTCTTATCTCTTGTTTCTCTTAGAAGGGTCGGTGATTCTCTTTTTCTGCCCTCACATATTGCTATATGCCAAATACCTGTATAATTACAAAGAGAAACAGCTTGAACACAGTGGTACACGCCTGTAATCCCAGACACTTGGGAGGCTGAGGCAGGAGGATTGCAAGTTCAAAGTCAGCCCTAGCAATTTAATTTAGCAAGACCCTGTCTCTGAATACAAATGTGTGGGAACATAGCTTTTTTTCTCTTAGTTCAATCCTTAGTATCGTAAGGAAGGGGAACAGAGGTTCATAAATAACATTATATTGTTATATATAACCAGTATTTTGAACTTGAGATTTAAAAAAATTATTGCTTTTATCAGAAGTTAACTCATTGGGGCCATTTTGATATATGCCTATGTGTCAATACAATTTTTTTTTTTTTTATCACAAACATCCCATGAAGGATGAAAACAGAAAACAAACTGGTGAAAACAACCAAAGTAATCTAAAGGACTTGGTGGTATAATGTAATTACAGAATACTTATCTACGATTTTTAAAAAAGTGCTGTAAGGAGCCTATGTAGCAATGTATAATAGAAGGCATTTTAAAATCTAAAGGAAAAAGGCTCATAGGATTGGTGTGGATGTAGGATATAATGTATAGAGAAGGAGGGGTAATGAATTTTTTTTTTTTTTTTTTTTTTTTTTTTTGTCTTTTTATGATGAAGTCTCACTATGCAGTTCAGTCTGGCCTCGAGCTCACTTTGTAGCCCAGGCTCGCCTTGAACTTGCAATGATCCTCCTGCCTCAGCCTCCCAAGTGCTGGGATTACAGGTGTGTGCCACCATGCCCAGTGGGGTAATGAATCTTACAGCTAAAAATGTTTTACAAATATTATTAAGTTGCAGAAAATGGAGTTTTGGGCCCCTTGGAGAATTTCCCACTGGTCAGATTTCCAGTTGAATGACTTTTAAGGGGAAAATGGCTGAATTTCTCTGCAGTTCTTACCACAGCTGGCCACAATCCAACTTAAAGTCATTCCTTCTTTTGAAATAAGCTTAAATTTTTCCCATGAGTAAGCTTTCAGTGAAGAACGAGAAATGGCATGTTTGTTCTTAGAGTTGAGACTTAAGGGACCTCTGTTATCTCCCCTCCCACGTTCCAGCTTGCTCTGTCCCCACCCTATCTCTGGGGAACTGGCTCTTTTTTTTTTCTTTTTTAATACACTAGGTGGGCAACATGTTTTTATTCATGAAATTAAAATAGATAAAAATGAGTTAGTAAATCTTAGAAAAAGTATGACACCATCAATTTCTCATCCTACAGTTCTTCCCAAATAGTAAGATTATTTGTCAAACTCAAGCTCTGTACACTGTTAGGTATTGTGAATGATACTAGGAACCATGATATGGTCTCTAGCCTTGAGTTGCTTTAAATGCAGGTGAAATAATAATCTTATAAAGAGATTTATCCACTAGTTCTCCACCAGTGAAATTGTTGCAGAATTTAAGTTATTCCTCTTAAAGCATTGTATGTTGGTGATGTAACTACAGCTTTTGTCGTTTGGAGTCATGGAGAAACTGACATGGTAGTGATGTGGGAAGAAGTGACCGGCACACAGGGGCCAGCAGCTTGTAGAGAGGAGTGACTAGTTGGTGGGCCCCATAGTGAGGAAAAGACCTTTGACTGTTGGCCTCAACTGCTCTCTTTTTGTGATTTTGCAAGGAGTTCCCCTCTCCATCTCTGTCTCTGCCTCATTCTCTGTCTCTGTCTCTGTATCCCTAGCTCTAGCGCTAATCGGTGTCTGTATCTCTCCCTCTCCCTCTCCCTCTGTCTCTGTCTCTCTCTGTCTCTGTTTCTCTCTGTCTCTCTATCTTTCTGTCTGCCTGTCTCTGTGTCTCTCCTTTTATCTGTCTGTCTTTCTGTCTCTCTGTCCATTTGTCTGTCTCTCTCTTTCTCACATACTAGGTATTGAATCCAGGCCTTTGCACTGAGTTCCAGTCTTAGTTCTTTTTAAAACTCTTTATTCTGAGGTAAGGTCTTGCTAACTCACTAAATTATCCAAGCTGGGCTCGAACTTGGAATCTTTTTTTTTTTTTTTTTTGGCTGCACCGGGGATTGAACTCACTACCTTGCACCTGCCAGACAGGCGCTTAAGCCGCTGAGCGAAACTCCCAATCCTAGCTTTTCTGGGGCTGGGTCTTACTGTGTAGCTCAGGCCGGCCAGCCTTGCGCTCGCGTTGTAGCCCAAGCTGGCCTCGAACTCACAATGCTCCTCCTACCTCAGCCTCACGAGTGCTGGGATTAAAGGCGTGCGCCACCACGCCCGGCTCAAACTTGCAATCTTTATGCCTCAGTCCCCCAGAGTGCTGGGATTGTAGGCACGTGCCACCACTGCTGCTCTAGCACAGTGCTTCTTGCAGACCTGTCTATGTGGTGTTCCTTCTTTACTTGGATGATTTCTACAATTCCCCAGTTTCCATACTAAATGTGCGTATTTTAAGTGCTGCTTTCCCAGACTACCTTTAAACCAGGTTAGGGCTCCTGTGTTATTTTTTTTTTTTTATCTTTTTCTTGTTGCGATTATCACACTTGTTATTAATTATTATGTAATTATTACTTGTTTAACCTCTTTCTCCCCACCCGAGCCTCAGAGGCAAATATTGACTCTGCTGTCTCCCTGGAATTTTCGCACCCGTCATGTTGCCTGGCACTCAGTAGAGTCTTGAGAAATATTTGTTGAGTGAGAAATCGGAGGCCCATTTGGTTCATCCCTACCAAAAACTATTTTAAGCTTCTTTGGGGCAACAGTATGCATTGTGCTGTGGGTGAATCTTGGTGGTGAAATCCAGTGGCTAATAAGGAAAGAAGGTGTAAATTGTTGCATAAAAAAGACCATTTAATCTGTTGCTGAGTAAATTCCAGGTCTCGTCTTGGGTCTATATGGGGTTAAAACTGCCTTAGCACAACACAGGATTATGGAAAAAATGTAAGCATAAGTAAAATTAAAGCATGAATTTGAGATTCTTTACTAGTTTTTATCTTTTGCAAATGATCAGAGTATCCAACTTTGGCCAAATACATGAGTTAGCAAATTTCAAAGTTGGACTTTACATGTAGGTATTACATAAATCAGCATAGAAACATAATAAAATCTTGGGAGGCAGTATAGTGTAATGGTTAAGAGTTAAACTCAGTGTGGTGCAGTGGCATACACCTATAATTCCAGTACTTGGGAGGCTGAAGCAGGAGGTTTGCCTGTTCAAGCCCAGCCTGGGCCACAAAGTGAGATCCTGAGATAAATAAATAAATAAAGAAATAAATAAATAAAGTTTAGAATTATTCCTGATACAATTTTAGGAGCTCAATGAGTGTCAGACATTATCACTAATATTTTTTCTCATGATTTTTAAGTCACGTTTTAAGTGTTAATCTAATGAAAAGGCAGTGTTGATTTAAAAAAAAAATGTCTAAGCATAGCTTCTTTTACTCAACAAGGCAAAATGCCAATGCAAGCTTTCAGTAGAATTCCATATGTTGTGGAATATACAGTTTTACAACTGCGGGGAAAATATCACTCACAGTTTTAGATGCCTGAACCTTTGATTGCCAATTTCTCACGATTAAAGACTTAACCATCTAATGGCCTGTGTATGTGTGTGTGTGCACACGAGGATGGAACCCAGGGCCTTTCATATTCTAGGCAAGTTTTCTATCACTGAGCTAAATCCTCAGCCCAACCAGCTAATCAATTCCTTCTTTCTTTCTTTCTCTCTCTCTCTTTCTCTTTTTTTTTCCATTTTGAGATGTGGTCTTTCTCTTTTGCCCAGTCTGTCCTCCAGTTCCTGAACTCAAGTAGTCCTCCAGGCTCAACCTCCTAAGTCGCTTGGATTACAGGCATCCATCTACTTTATTTATTTTTTGAGGCAGGGTCTCACTATGTAGTTCATGCTGGCCTTGAGCTTACTATGTATCCCAGACTGGCCCCAAATCAGTAGTGATCCTCTAGCCCTGACCTCCGGATGCTGGGATTATGGGTATGTGCCACCACTCCTGGCTCATGCATCTACTTTAAATTTTTAATGTAATCTCGTTTGGAGCAATAGTGAAAAAAGGTGTGCTGTTGGGCCAGGGATTTAGCTCAGTGGCAAAGCACCTACCTGGCAAGCTCAAGGCTCTGAGTTTGAGCCCCAGTACCAAAAAAGAAAAAAAGAAAGAAAAAAAAAAGAAAAAGGTATGCTGTTGTTTTAATTTAGAAGAAAGAATTGGGGCTTAGAATTTTAACTCAAGCATTCCTTGTCCTATTTTCCAAAAAAAGTACATTGAAGGAGTTGCCAAGCCATGCAGTAAAATAAAATGGAATCACCCTTCCAGGTAGAGTTAAGCGTGATGCATTTATGATATAGAATTTAGAATTTATTGTATTCTGGGTTAGCCATTTAATTTAACAAATAATTAATGAATACCATGCCAGATACAGGACTGGCTTAAGAGTACAGTATAGAGTTGAAAATAAGATTCAGGAGACCATATTTACTAGTTTGGAGGTTATATCCGTTATTTCGAGTCTTTCAGTGACTTTCTAGAAATTTTTTACCATGCAAAACTTCAGTCTTAGCATCTTTATTTTCCTCCTGAGTAATAAAAAGGTCCTTAAACACTTAAATTTCTATTCTGTTAGCTAAGATTTTGTCTTCATTTTATTCAGCACACAAATTAGAAATTATCTTTGACCCCCTCCTTACCATTCTTTTTGAGGTATAATAGAATTAATGAATAACCTCTCCTTCTAGTAATTTCCCTTCTTTAAATTCATCCTTCACTAGTGTCTTTGGTGGGGGCTTTGGGCAGTACACACATATGATTTTAGTCATCTGAAAGTTATCTTTATTTTGCTGTCTTTTTTGAAAGATAAATTACTGGGCTATGCAAATTTAGGCAGATACGAATTTTTTCAGCATGTTATTCCAGTGTCTTCTGTCTTCATATCAGCCATCGGTCTCACTGTTGTTTTCCTATAGGCTATATCTTTTTTTTTCCCCTGGGTTTTAAAGACTTTCGTTATCCTTCTTAATTTTTTTTGATTTCTTGATTTTGAGGATTTGGTTTCTTTTATCAATCTGGGAAAATTTTCAGCTATTGTCTCTTTGAATGTTTACTTCTTCTTTCATTTTATTCACTCCTTTTAGAACTCTAGAGATGTGTTGGACTTTCTCACTGTATTCTTTCTCTGTCTGGTCCCGCGCTCTGCACCCCACGGGGGGCGCCTGGACCCAGGGTCTCATGCAGGCTCGGCAAGCACTCTGCCACTGAGTTATAGCCCCAGCCTTCCGTGGCTTTTAATAGCTTGTATTTCCCTCTTGGTAATTTCTGCCGCTCTTCCAGTTTGCTAGTCTCATGCAGCTGTGTGTAATATGCCATTTAATCCATTCGCTGAGTTTCGCATTTAAATGACAGAATTTCTCACTTCTGCAGTTCCATTTAGATCTTTTTCTAAATCTGCCTCAGTTTTGATAGACTCTTGTTCTTTAATCATCCTTTAAAAAAATTTTTTTTTTGGTTTGATAAAAAAGCTTGTTGGAATGTAGAAACTTCAAGAGCTTAATACCAGCGGGAGGATAATAACAAGGCACTTTTAAAATATGGTGAAATGCCATGATACTGTTCTATCTGGGGACCGTAAAATTCTTTGACTTAAAAATTAAAAAAAATTTTTTTTATTGTGGTGAAATACATCTTTTACTATTTTAAGTGCACAGTTTTGTTCATTAAGTTCATTAACATTGGAGTGCAATCGTTTCCACCACATACCTCCTGAACCCTTTTCTTCCCCCCAACGGAAATTCTGCTTTTCTCTTTCCCCTCAGTCCCTGGCAACCACCACTTTCTGTCTATGAATTTGACTACTCTATAAATGTCTTTGGAATCATAGAATACCTGTCTCTTAATGGCTTTATTTTTGCTTAGTCTAATGTGTTCACAGTTCATCCATTTTACATCATATGTCAGAATTTCCTTCCTTTTGAAGGCTGAATTATATTCCTGCATGTTAACATCACATTCACTCTGCCTGTCCATTCGTCTGTTGCCAGACATTTGGGTGGCTTCCACCTTTCGGCAGTTGTGAATAATGCTGATATTTCATTACACTGTTAACGCCTTAGGAGGCCTGGGCTCGGTCTCCGGGGGCATGAGCTGCAGATGTGTGCTGGGCGAGGACTGTGCGGAGCCTCTGATGCCAGGGGGCAGACGCAGAAGGAGGGCAGCCCGAGGCCCTGTCTCAGAACACGGTGGGCAGACAGGGAGCCCATTCTCTCTTAGAGAGGTGATGTTTGTAGCGTGAGGAAGTTTGCCAGCTGGAGAAGATGGGAAAACGTTCTGTGCGGAGGCAGCAGTGTGAACATGGGTGTCTCATTCACTTTGATGACCGGGGACACAGTACCTAACACCAGCCGCTTAGGGGAGGAGAGGTTTATTTTGAATCACGCTGGCTCCAAGGAAGGGGACATGGCAGAGGGCATAACGGAGGAAAAGGTGCTCCAGGAAGCAGAGAAAGAAGGGAGGACCTGGAGAGGGAGATCCACCCTTTCAGGTCACATCGCTGGTGACTCGCCTCTGCCGTTCAGACCCCGCTTCCAATAGGGAGTTGGCTTTCTGGTCCCCATGATTCAGTCGGAGCGCAGGAGTCCTTGGGGGGGTGCTCTTACCTAAATCCCATCAATGCAGTTAGGGAGTGGGAGGCTTTAGCAATGAGACTACCAAGGCAGATTGTGCCTGTTCGTGTGTAAGTCAGCTTATTTGCTATATAAGTCAGTTTAAAGAAAAAAAGAGAGAGAAGGAAAACTGTAGTATCTTCAGGTTTTGAATATGTTAAAAAAAATCACCTAGTTCAAAATTTAAAAGTGAAAGATACAGAGCAAAAGGTCTCCTCAGTCTTAAATTTAGCTACTTTGTTTCCCTTCTCATAGGAAACCAGTGAACATAGTAAGCCCTGTATCTTAGCTTTGCTTCTAGAGATAGTTCATATATATTCAGGCAGTGTGTATTCCCCTTCTGTCCTGTCCTGTTCAATGGTTTCTTCCCCTTAACCTAATTTGGAGAGTACTTCTTATCAGTACATACAGAACATTCTCTTATTTTAATAGTTCCATAATACAGTAGTCTAGCCTTCCATCGGATATATGTTCGAAGACCCCTGTGGTTTCCTGAAACCACAGATAATACTAAAACATCACAATACATACATACGTATGATACAGTGTATAATTGATAAATTAGGCACATTGCAGGGTATGGTAGTGCATGCCTATAATCCTAGCCCTCTGGGAACTGAGGCAGGGGGACTGCAAGTTCAAGACCATCCTGGCCTACACAGTGAATTTGGGGCCAGCATGGACTACATAGTAAGGTCCTGTCCCATAACAAACGCACAAGTAAGGCACGGTAACAATAATAAAATAGAAGTTATAACAATATGCTGTAATAAAGGTTATGTGACTGTGCTCTCTCTGTCTCTCTGAAAGTACCTTATTGTACTGTCCTCACCCTTCTTGTGACAGTGTGGCCTGTGATTTAGACTATGACCATGGGCAACTGAAAGTTCAGAAAGTGAAATATGGAAAAGGAGGACTGCAGTTGTCCTTCAGCGATGGTAACAATATATTGAACTCAGTCCTGATGGAATAGCTGTGGGTTGTGATGCTTTGCTGTTTCAGACAGTATGGCAAAGGACGACCCAGGTCTGTCATGCATGTGGAAGTGCATTTATGTCATACTTCTCTAGGCGTGGAACATACTGAGTACCATATATTAGGTAGCAGAGGGATTTTGAAGCTGATGATAAGGTTTTGCCAAGCTAACCCTGGTAGCAGTGAGGAAGATTGATTATGGCACCCGCGAGAGGTTGGTGTTGGACAGCCAACCGTCCCAGCAAAGAGACTGTAAGGCTGCTTTCAAACCGTGCGAAAACTGCAAAAAGAGCTGTGGGACAAATTCTAGAGCCAGTGTCTTTATCACTTAATTTACATTTGGATTCATAGTATATTCAGTTTCAAAAAAAATGAATCAGGGCATTAAGGAGGTGACTCAGTGCAGAGCATTTGTCTGGCAGGCACTGAGCCCTGGGTTCCCTTCCCAGCTCCACACACACACACACACACACACACACACACACACACAATTAGTAAAACAAATGAGTTGTAAACAGTTATTGATTTAGTTTTCCTAAAGGCAACACTGATTGTTATCTGCGTTGGTGAGGAAACTAAGGCTCGTCTTGGACTTTGAGGAACTTGTCCCCAGTTCAGAGCTGGCAAGCGGCGCTCTTTGAACCGAAGTGTTTTAATTCTGCAAATGTGCTTACCTGAAATGCAGCGTGGAAAACCAGAAATCCTTAGCAAATTGAAAAGATCTCAAGAAGGATTCTGTTGAAGTTACATATGAGAGAAGTCACGCCCACACGCTTTTTATTTCACGTGGAAGAGAGGAAAACAGTGCAGTTGTGGCTTGGATCCGCTTGTAGTGATGCTGGAGGAAAACAGAAAGCAAAGGACTCAGTGCAGACACCAGGCCAGGAAGCGCTCCCCAAGCTGCTCGGTGGAAATGAATCTTCCTTTGCCGCGTGCCTTCCTGTAAGACTTGATTGAGGTACTTATCAAACCGTCTCATAGGATTATAACTGCTCGTGTTGATATCTGCTTCTACCTCTCCTTCAGACTCCCACCCAACATCCAGATTTGAGTTCTTTTTTTTTTTTTTTTTCTTTTTTGGTACTGGGAATCGAACTTACGACCTCATGCTTGTCAGGCAGGTGCTTACGCCACTGAGCTAAATCCTTGGCCACGGATTTGAGTTCTTGAAGGGACCTAGTACTCTTTTGGAGTGGGCTGTTTGCACAGAACTTAGATTATTTAATGGTTAGATTTGCAGCACTGAGATTTTTTTCCTCCTTCAGAGTAAGAAAAGACAGATAAAGCTGCTCTGAGTCATAGTCAGCAGAGTGATTTTAAAATTCTGAGGGCAATGATATCTCTTTGTATACCAGATAAATACCCTTTCCTAATTCGGGAAGTCTCTGGAGTAAAAGGAGCTATAAATAATTGAACATCATCTCTAAAACTGCCATAGCTATTGCATCTCTGAAATCAAAACTTCAAGTTACATTTTACTTGGCACATACCAAAGATTTCTTCAAACCACATTCTCTGACTTGTGTTGTCCTATGGCGTCTATAATAAGGCAAGGTCCACAGTTAGTCTACCGTAGTCGTACTATTCTGGTGTGCTGGGGAATGGGAATGCAAAAACCTCTTGTTTTCTCTTTCTTGTCTGGAAGTTGGCATTATTTATTTATGTTTGTTTTTTTGAAACAAGGTCTTTCTATATAGTTCAGGCTGGACTTGAACTTACTATGTAGCCCAGACTGGCCTCAAGGTCATGGTGATCTTCCTGTCTCAACCTCCTGATTCCTGAGATTATAGGTGTACACCACCACACCTGGTGTTATTTATGACTTCATAGATAAGTATTTAAAAAAAAATAATGTCCTGTTGATCTTTCCTTCCATATATATATATATTTTTTTTCTTTCTTTCTTTTTTTTTTCTTTCTTTCTTTCTTTCTTTCCTCAGAGCTGCTGGTCTGTATTAGACTGATTATTCTTCTGATCTTTGTCTCTTATTCATTACTGCCAAGGAAATCTGGCAGTCTTAAACACTGATCTGATCTCAACACCTTGATCAGAAAAGCCTTTTAAGCAAGCCTTCTTTATGTTGTCCCCTAGATTAATACAAATTTCTTTTTCTAGCTCTTGTGGGCCGTGATACCCAGAACTCCTTCTTGATTTTATTTCTAGCTGAGGAGAGCAGCAGCCAGCAAATTGCAGGCTTTGTATGGAATGTTGAAATGTCCAGAAACTAAGAGCAGTGTTTGCGTTTTTAAATGTTTGGCAGGGGGAAAGGGGAAAGAACAGCAATATTTTATGACACACGAAATTGTGTGAAATTAAAAATGTAGCATCTATAAATAAAATTTTATTGAATCACAGACTATGTCCATTCCTTTACATATTTTGTGTGGCTGCTTTCACATGTATGTCCACAAGAGTTGAAAAGTTGTGATAGAGACTACATAGCCCACAGTGCCTAAAATATTTACTACCCATCAGGCTCTTTTTAGAAAAAATTTGTCAACCTGCAGCCTAGATTTGTAGGTGTATAGACTTAGAAATAGACCTCAAAGACGTTCTAATCCTATGTGCTCATTTTAAAAATGAGAAAACCTAACCAGGCATGGTGGCACATCCCTGTAATCTTGGCACTCAGGAGAGGCTCAGTGAGATTTCTGTGTGTTTTACATGCAAATGCAAGTGCTTCTCACTTCTGTGCACACACACTGCACTGGTATCTAAAATACCTCTGCCCTCCAGAAACTATACCTGTGCTTTGAGGCTCAGTGTAAACACTGACCACTGTGGCCCCAGTAACTATCCACTATCTCAGCACTTAGCACTTAGCAGACATCCACGCGGTCCCGCTGCTGTGGCAGACTGGAAGCTTCCGACGGTGCAACTCTGTGTCACCTGCATGGTACCTTACACACAGAACTCTCAGACACTAAAGAATGAGTTCATGTGAAAATAGCTAGGTATGAGTGAGACCGGAAACATCTCTAGTTTACTTCCATTAAAAAAAGAGAGCCAGGGGTGGGGGTGCACGCCTGTATTCCCAGTACCCCAGAGGCTGAGGGAGGCTGATTCCAAGTTGGAGGCCACCAAGGCCAGCCTGGATTATGTAGTGAGACCCTGTATTAAACAAACAAACAAACAAACAGGTAAGAGAAAATATGGCACTACTGAGTGATATTGTTAGTGGGATCACCTGGAGAATTTGTATGACGTTTGTATCACATCTAACTAGTAATTGATGAAGTATGTGCAACCTGGAGAGGAAACTTGGGTTTGCCCTCAAGAGAATTACCTAATTGTGTGTTGATTATGTAAACCTTCAGTGTCTTTATTACTAGGTTTATAGAGACTTGCCTGCCAAGGTAGGAATTCACATGTTAAAATTCGCTGATGAAAACCTGCCACATTTTCTCTTGATTGCCAGACAGCGTGCTGTTAGGTCTTCCGTTTAAAAGTAGTTTCAGACTTTTGAACTTATGAACAAGTGTAGATTTACATTGTTTTTTGATGAGCCATTAGGACTGAACTTGGTGTTTAATGAGTATGGAAGATAAAAGAATTGTAGTTTAGGGTCTAGGTGCTTTGGCAGCGTTGTCTCTAATACTACAGTCAACTCACCAGGTCAGGTGTACTGGTGCACACCTGTAATCCCAGCATCTGTGAGGCTGAGGCACGAGGATTGCCACAAGTTTGAGGCCAGCCTGAGCTATGTAGTTTGCTCAAAACCAGCCTGAACTACATAGTGAGACTGTCTCAAAAATCAAAAACAAAAACAAAACTAGATAGACTAATGGACTCTTATCACAGTGTTATTGTCCTGGTTCAGACTGATGATGATTGTGTCTTCTTTTTGCTTAGTTGGAAATAAGTTATCTGAGATGGGAGGGCTGGAACTTCCTTATGGTTTCAGTTGCCCATTGGCAACAGTTCAACATTGGGACTGTAATAATGATATTCTGTATTAGGAAGTGAAACCAAAGGAAACCATAATATTCCTGTAAGTGTCTTTGTCTTGGCTTAGACTGAGGCTGTGTCTAACCTATTAATGTTATGTGTACAGCAGTGATGAAATACAATCTGTGAAAGGCATGAACACAAATAGTATGACTGGGGATGGTTTACAGCTTTTTCTATCGGTACAGCGTGGCCAGTTTGGTCTGGAAGTGCAGCAGCTGTTCTCCTGTTTCACTTTTCAGCAAGTTTAGAACCCAGTCTGTGTTCAGCCCATATGTGGCTACATTAAATTGTGTTTACAGTTGACAGAAAGAAAAGAATAAAAACATCTAGAAGAAAAACATGCAGGTAAAAATTTGGAAACTTATTTAGTATAGGTACCATAAAAGACTCTTCTATGAGCATTTTAATTAGCTGCTTGGGCATTCGACAAATAGGTATCATTAAATGTGGAATTTCTAGTTCTGGCTGCCCTTGAGAAATGTATTTGTAGCTTGAACAAACAAATAGTGTAATTTTGCCTTTGGCCCTAATTTAACACGTTAGAGTGCTTATTGTGGCCCAGAGCAAAATTCAATTATTGTTATTGTAAAGGCGATTCTGATAGTCTCCAATTAATAACCAGGATGATTCTAACATTAGTAAAGACGTCTCAGAACTTTTTTGGGGGGGTTGGGTACTAGAAGTCAAACTCAGGATCTTGCACTTGCCAGTCATGTGCTGTGCTGCCAAGCTATATCCCCAGCCCTTTCTCAAAACTTTGGCCATTGGATTAGTATTTCAAATTTTGGCAGCATCTATAATTTTTTTAAAAAGCTACATTTTTGGCTAGTCCTGATTTGTTTGTTTTTTAAGCAAGATCTCCAAGGATCTTTTTTTTTAAAAAAGGTGCTTTTGTAAATAAGGTAGAGAAGGAGGGTTAAAGGGCTAAGGGAATGGGAAAAAAAAAGAAAGAATCAAGTTATGTCATATACAGGTACAAATCCCCTATAATGAATATGATCATTATATATACCTAAAATGTACCAATAAACTTAATTAATTTAAAAAATTACCTTTCCAAAAAAGGAAAAACCACATCACCACTGTATAGTCCAGGCTGGTCCTGAACTTCTGGCAGTCCTCCTGCCTGAGCCCCGAAGTGCTGGGATTACAGTTGCATGTCACCACACCAGCTCTGGTTCAATTTTAAAAGCTAGTTGAAGCAGGTTGACTCAGTTGATCTTTCCTAAGTAAGTAACAGTTGAAGACTTGGAGTCTTAGTGAGCCTAACTGATCTGGGCTCTGGGAATCTTCCAGCCTTTTGGGAAGGAAAATCGTGACAGTTGGACAAGAGTTGATCATACTGTATCCTGACAATTTATATTTGCCCAGTGTGACCTTGACATTTTTTTTTTCACTTTTCTTGCCATCTGATAACTCTGTGGAATGCTAGAATCACATGAAGTTGGTGGCACATGCATTTTTGATTTTTTGAGACAGGGTCTCTGTATAGTTCAAGCTGGTCTTGAGCTCACTATGTAGTCCAGACTGGTCTCAAATTCATGGCAATCCTCCTGCATCAGCCTCCCAAGTACTGGGGTTATAGACGTGCAACATCAAACCCAGAAACTCCTTCATTTTAAAAAGACACAGTATCATGAGCAGCTTCAGTTTTTGCTGGGGTTTCTTTCAGTTTAGGGTTAGAGCATGGGTGTGCTAGGTGAACACCTGCTTGAATGATTTTAGATTTATCAAAATCTGTGCCTCTGTTCCTCCTCTGTAAAATGGAATAGCCAGTGGTGTCTGCATCATAGAGTTGTTAAGAGAATTTACTGATGTGATAAAGAACTGACTTATAGCACATCATGCAGTAAAATAAAAGAAATTTTTTTTGGTCTTTTTCTTTTCTTTTTTTGTGCACCAGGGATCGAACTCACAACCTCGCGCCTGTCAGGCAGGCGCTTAAGTCACTGAGCCAAACTCCTAGCCCTAGTTTTTTGAGGCAGGGTCGTACTATGTAGTTCAGGCTGACCTTGTGTTCACGTTGTAGCCCAAGCTGGCCTTGAACTCACAACCTTCTTCCTACCTCAGTCTCCCGAGTGCTGGGATTAAAGGCATGCGCCACCATTTTTTTTTATCTTTTTGAGATAGGGTCTCATTATGCAGTTCAGGCTGGCCTTGGGCTCACTTTGCAGCCCAGGCTGATCACAAATTTGTAAACAATTCTCCTGCCTCAGCCTCCCAAGTGCTGGGATTACAGGAGTGCACTACCATGCCCGACTTTTTAAAACAAAAATTTTTTTAAGGGAGAAAATTGAAACCACAAATCACAAACGCCATGGCAGAGAGAAAGAAAAAGGGCCCATTGTTTAGTTGACATTCATTAGCCATCAGGCACCGTTCCGGGTGATTTCCATGTGTGTTACATCATGCAGCCCTGAAAGAGATTTTACTGTACTGTTTTACTGATACGGAGACTGAGGCTTAAAGACATTAAGTTGCTTGGCCAAGGACACTGAGCTAGTTAACAGAGCAAGGCGAGATTGTGATGGTTTCATTCCAAAACCCCAATTCTCTGTTACTTCATGTTACCTTCCAAGATGAGGGATAGGACATAGTTTTCCTAACATGAAAATAGGTTATACCTCAACCCCTCACTTACAAGTTGGTTGTTTGGAATTACTTTCCGAAGAGAGATTGTTATAAGTGGTAGTTACCTGTCCAGGCTTATCCACAGAGGCTACAGTGGAACTGAAATTCTGTGAATTTGTGAACTAAAACTGTAGAGAAACAAAAAAATGTGCTTGCCATTTTGGTTATTAAAGCAGATAAAAAATTTCAGTTTCTGTGGAAAAATACTTTGAGAGAAGTAGCTTTGGTTAGAAAGAAATGAGGAAGAAGTTGGATATTGCTTGATTCTGATGGGTCTTCTGAAATACTTAAAATCACTAGACATTTATAGCACGTTTATATGTTTTTTTTTTTTTTTTCCGGTACCGGGGATTGAACTTACAACCTTGTGCTTGGGAAACTGAGTCAGGAGGATCGCTGTGAGTTCAAGCCCAGCCTGGGCTACATAGTGAGTTCAAGACCATCCTGAACTACATAGTGAGACCTTGTCTTAAAAGAAAAAAGGATACATAGGAACCTAGCTGGTCATCTTTTTGTCTTTTTGAGACAGGGTCTTGCTATGCAGTTTGGGCTGGCCTTGAGCTCACTTTGTAGCTCAGGTTGGTCTCAAACCTGCAATGATCCTCCTGCCTCAGCCTCCCAAGTACTGCCTAGCTGATCATCTTAATACAGTTTTAGAGTTTAGAGTTGTACTGAAGCAAGAATGAAAATCAAATAATGCTTTTCTGCATTAATTGTGCGGGAATTATAATTAACGGAGAAATTAAAGAATGTATGTGGGTAGGTAACTTGGTAGAATTAAATGTTAACGTGTTTTGCTATTATTATTTTTTTTATTTCAGTGGGCACTAATATCCTGAACACTCACTACATGCCTGTCACTGTGTGTCGTGACTGTGAAGGAACAAGCATTCTCAGACCCGAAATTACAAATTCCACAAGGACTTGGCTGTCTACTTGGAGCATTTACTAAAAGTTACATTAAGACCATCCAGTTATATTTTCCTCCCCATTAGTATTTATGAATATGCAATAGCTACTTAATTATAACTAGTGAGAATAATACTGAGTTGTCACTTAATCTTTTTAATACCTAAGAAAATTGGAACAACAAAGAAATTGAGAGTGGAAACCATTATCTTCCTACGTTTAATGCTTGATTTCCTGTCACTGTGGCAGCACTAAAGAGTAGGAGTTGGAGACTTTTATGTTTTGTAGCATTTGCATGTATGTTTGAAGCCAACCCGGAAATGCTTTAATAGGGTTTGATCTGAGTGGGAATATTTGTCATTTAACAAATGCCTAGGAACACAGGAAATGGAGCCAACAGCCTAGGGTTCAAGTTCAGGATGTATAACTTTCTTCAGAGAAATAACCTCTCTGGGCCTTAGAATTTGAATGAGACTGCTGAGTTCTTTTTTCACTCTGTAGATCTCAGTCTGTGCAATGAAAGGAATGTGTCTTGTGTCTTTCTGACTGTGTTGGGGAGAAAGTGGGTGGTGGGGAGCTATTTCCTGTGCTGATGATCTGTTTTCCTGTTAATTCCATGACTCTCCAGAAAAAAAAAATATAAGCGGCTGTAAAGTCTCTGAAAAAGTCTTGCGTGGAGGGAGAGAATGAAGTACATGCACTTTGGAAGTCTGTTCCCAGCATCTCCCCCAGTCGGGACCTGGGAGCCAGGCTGCTCTGCTGTCGTTTATCCTCCCTCAGTGCATGCGCTCAGCCTCAGTGCCAGGCTGCAATAGACAGCCGCTGCCAGAGCCACTTGACTTGAGCTCTGAGCCGACTGTGGCATTGGATGAGTTTGCTTGACATTAGAACTTGGCCACTGATATGATTTAACCCAGGTGATTGTGTTCTGATTGATGCCATGAAAATTAATGTTTTGTTGCAGATTTAGTATCTTTGCTGCTGAAGCAAGCACAAATCAGTTTTTTGGAATTGTTCAAAACGTACTTTCAGGCTGCGGTGATTTCTTATTATAAATTGTTATTCACAAAGTATTGTTGATATATGTTAGACTTTATTTTTCTGTGATGAAGGCAAGGTATACTTACTTTTAAAAAAAAATCCAGAAGGCACAGAAAAGGATTAAGAAGGAAATAAAAATCATCTTCAAGCTGGGCCTGGTGGTGAACTTGTAATCCCAGCACTTGGGAGGCTGAGGCAGGAGGATCACCATGAGTTTGAGGCCAGCCTGAACTGCATAGTGAGACCCTATCTCAAAAAAACCAAACCAAACCAAACCAATTGCAATTCTGTTTCCCATGATGCATTTTTTTTTTACTGTGTTTTTCATCATTTGTGCAATAACAGGCTTATGTGAAATTTCAGTTAACACTTAGCTATTAGAGAACTTGCCTAATCCTCTATGCTGGTTAAAATTGAGCCATGTTTGTTGTATCAAGTGGCACAAACTCTCCAGGGGCCAAATAGGCAGTGAATGAATCAGGCCAGTTACAGAACACTGGGGAAGCCTGCATTGAAGAAGTTACTACCATCTGCAACTTATTGTGGAAATAAGGCCTAATATTAACATATCTTGTTTGTTTTGTACTGGGGATTGAACCAAAGCCTTCATGCTCAGCTGCATCCCCAGCCCTTTTTTCGTTTTATATTTTGAGACAGGATCTTGTTAAGCTGCCCAGGCTGGATTCAAACTTGTTGTTCTCCTGCCTCCACCTTCCAAAGTACTGGGAGTACAGGTATGAGCCACCATGCCTGGCTAGACCTTCCTAATTTTTAAGAAAGTCTGGAAAAATTGATTTCTTTTTAACATGAATCTTTCCATTGTAAAAAATACTATGTGGGTCCCACAAAATAGGTCTATGTGTTTGTCACTCCTTACATAAATAATTCTCACTTTTCACTGTGTAGATACTAAGAAAGTGGTTTAGTATGTGTGGGAATGACAAACCCAAATATAAGGAGTGAAACAGGCCAGATGTTAGGGTTATAGGAAGTGGTGCAGGTATTATATTCCCCAAAAGGAATATGTGGGTTCCAGTAATTTATTTTTCCTTGCTAGAATGCAGATCCAGTGTGCTGTCCTCTTCTTCTAATATTTTAAGAGATGCCAGAAGTTGGGGATCTCTGTGAAATTTCTTGATTTTTATAAATGGTCTGGACCAACCAAAAATCACCCTTTCCTCCAAGACTGCTTAAAAATAACATCTTCAACTCCTGGCCTCGATCAGTTTCATAAATATGTCTGACAAATTTTAATGCCATCATGGATTAATAGGGTTTTTGTTATTGTTGTTACTTGTTTTTTGAGACAGGATTTCACTCTGTAGCCCAGACTGGTCTCAAACTCATGGTGATCCTCCTGGCTCAGCCTCTCGAGTGCTGGGATTAAGGGCATGTGTACCATGCCCAACAGATTAATAAATATTGGTGAGAAAGAATCATTCTTGGCCAAGTAGATTTGGAAAATGGAGGGTTAAACAAAATTAAATAGTTTTCCCAGTTGAAGATTCCCTTTCTTAAATATGCTAATGTGCCTGGTAAATTCCTAGAAAGATGGAGCCCATCAAGCTTTCCTCTCCACTCGGTCCCCCATCCTCTCTGGTCTCTGAAGGCGGGGCGGTGTTTCTCCTGGTGGAGCTCAGTTTCTGCCAGCTCACCAGATCCTGCTCCTACCTCTTAGGGTCCTTACTTTACAGTTCCATCTCTGCTTCCTTGCCTCCTTTTGTTCTGTTTATCTGTACTTGGTTTCCTCCTATTTAAACAAAATAATTATGCTTTCTTTACACTATACACAAAAATTAACTCCAAATGGATCAGAGACCTAAATGTAAGAGCTAAAACTGTAAGCTTCTTAGAATAAAATGTAGACATCTTCATGACCTAGAGTTAGGGAAAACCTTTTTAAAATATTACACTAGGGGAAAAAAAGCACAAGCCATTCAAGAAAAAAATGGATATATTGGACTTCATTAAAACTAAAACAAACAAGCCCCCCCATTTTTTTGCTATAAAGAACAACATCAAGAAAATGAAAATTTGATAACCTAAAAAAAATTTGCAAAAAAATACTTAGTACCTGTCTCAGTTGCTTTTCTCATTGTTGAGACAAAATACCCAACATCCAAAGTTAAAGGCTTATTTGGTTTATAGTTTGTAGAAGTTTGGGTTCATAGTCGGCTGACTCCAAGGCAGGGTGGCTTGGCAGAGGGGCATCACAGGAAAAATGGTCCATGGCAAATCAGGGCAGGCAGGAGGCAGCAAGCAGCGTGTGAGCAACAAGTAGATAACACTCACGCTTAATCCTACCCAGAACTGTGTGAGACCAGTCAGCTGACTGATTTAGTAATTGCTCAGCCGACTGATTTAGTAATCGCACACCCTTGATCCCAGCATGACACACTGCAGACCTAGCCAGCTCTGAAAAGCCCCACTTATGATCGCATGAGGCTTTGGGGGACATCTAGACACAAGCTGTAACAGTACCATTGGCGATCAGGGATAGACAGTGAGATTCCACTTTTTCCCTAGAATGGCTGTAAGTAAAAAGACAGACAATAACAAGTGTTGGCGAGGAAGTAGAGAGATTGAAATTCATATGTATCCCTGGTGGACCTCTTTAAAAAATAGTGGCATTTCCTTAGGCAGTTGAACAGAGCTACCACGACATCCATATGGATTAGGTTTTGTTGCTTTAATGAAATATCTCAAAATATTATTCCACAAAAATTGTAAAATTTAAAAAAGATTTATTTAGTTTGCAGTTTTGGGGGATGGAAGGCCAAGATTGGGTTCAGCCCATGTGAGGACCGCATGGCCCAACAGTGCTGGTGTGTGAGGGAGTGAAAGACCACAGTACAGGAGGCTGGCGGGACTCAGGCTCAGGGCCAGGCTTCTGTGACAGCTCATTCTGGAGCAAAGTCACTCTTGGAGACCAGTATTCTTTTTTGAGCTCAGTGCCCCAGTGGCCCATGGACATCCCACTGGGCCCTACTTCTTAAGGATTCCCTACCATAGAGGCTGTGGTACAGTTCAGCTGTGTCACCTTCTTAGCTATTTCGGGCCCTGGGTTCCATCTCTAGCACCGAAAAGAAAAAAAGATTCTGCTGTCATTATTATGGGAAGTAAGCTTGCAGTACATGAAACTTTAGGGGACATGCCACACCCAAGCCACATGACTCAGAAGTTCAACGCCTAGGTGTATAACCAAGAGAAATGAGATGTGATTGAGAAATACAGTGAATGTTTAAAATTGTAAAAATTTATTACTGCTATTAATACCCCTTGAAGTTATCCCCCTTGCTTCAAACATACTTATTCCATTGTTCTCGCCAATTCTGAAGCAGTTCCAGAAGTCTTTTCATGCCCTTAGTTGTGCCGTTGTGGCTGCTCCGATAGCCTGCATCGATTCAAAGTATTTAGCATTCACTATCATTGTGACCTTGAGGAAGAGCTAGAAATTGCACAGTGCCAGATCTAGTGAATAATGTGGATGAGAGGAAACAGGCACTGTCCTTATGAGCTCGCCTTTCTGTTGGATGGCACTGGGCAACTGCAGTCATTGTATTTTTGATCCCTCTGTGTAAAGACACTCAGACAAGAGGGCTTCCAGAACTGCTTCAGAAGCAGCAAGAAGAGTGCGATAAGTGTGTTTAAACTAAGGCGGAGACTTTTGAAGGAGATTAATGGCATTATGTCTTTTACTGTAATAAAGTTTAAAAAAAATTTAACCTTAACTATATATTTGATTACCCCTTGTATGTCTATATGAAATCTTGTGTGTGTTTATAGCAGCATTATTCATGATAGCCAAAAAATAAAAATATTTCATATGTCCATCCACTAATAAATGGATAGACTAAACGTGGTATAATCATACAATGAAATATTATTTGGCTATAAAACATGAATTTTTTTTTTTTTTCGGTACCGGGGGTCGAACTCATGACCTTGCGCTTGCCAAGCAGGTGCTTATGCCACTGAGCTAAATCCCAGGCAAAAAATGAAGTATTAATACATGGTACAATCAGAAAGAAACTGGTCACTAAGGTGCACATATTGTGTGACTCTGTTTATGTCAAATATCCAGAATAGGCAAATCTGTAGAGACAGAAAGAGATTAATGGTTGCCTAAAGTTGGGTGGGGATGGGAAAAACTTGAGGCTAAATGAAGGGGATAATGACTTCTAATCATTACTGGGTTTCTTTTTGGGGTGATGAAAATGTTTAAAAATTATGGTGTATCTAGAAACCATTAACCATTAACTACCATTTCTCTGAAAGTTGTTACTATTGACTGTTCTTGAAAATCTTTTTTTTCTTTGTTTTTGTTTTTTTGGGGGGACAAGGTCTCCCTATGCAGTTTAGGCCGGCCTTATACTCACTATGTAGCTCAAACAGGTCTTGAACTCACAGTGATCCTCCTGCCTCAGTCTCTGGAGTGCTGGGATTACAGGTGTGTACCATCATGCCCAGCATTTTGAAATTCTTATTCCTTTGACTTTTATGACATAGTTGTATTCTCCTTGCTCCATCTCAGACATTTTTTCCTCAGCTCTTTTTTTAGCAGTTTATTCTTTAACCAGCTGCTTAGCCATTGTTATTGTTGAGTCTCAATTTCATTTGTTTCCCATGGCATCTAGAACCACCCAACTGTTAAATTTCAGATCCTTTTTTTTTTTTTTTTTTGACCAAGGTAAGTGAACTGAGAAACCATTAATTCCTTTTCTTATTGGACATATATGTCTGAATACCCTTGTGCTAAGCCCTTCTCTTCCCAGATCCAGCTTGCTTTGTATTTTATCTGTTCAATCTCTTGACCCAGAAGACAGGGAGTCATCCTAGATTTCTCTCACCCTCCATGTGGACTGTTGTATAGATAGATGCATCTCTTCATCACCTCTCTTATTTTTGTCTACACTGTTGCTGCTTGAGTTCCTCTTTTTATCATTCACCAGGGCAGTAAGCTCCGTAAGATCAGGACTGTGTGTTTTCTTCATCCCTGTCTGTAATACTTGTTACACTGTATGTTACACAAATCATTTATTAGTTAAGTGAATGAACTCACAGAGGAATTCGCCTTCTTAGTTTTTGTCACTCTGGTCTGTTCTTACTGAATTTTTCTGTTTGAAATGCAAATCTAACAAGTCTTTTGCTCAGAACCATTAAATAACCTCCCATTGCTTAAAGGATAAAGGTTAATAAGCCTATTGGGTTGAGTTGTGGTCCCTTTCTGCTTCTCCTGCTTTGCATCCTCTGCACACCTCCTCTTCCCTGTACCCTGTTCACTGAACTAACTGAAAAGCCGTCCTTTTTACCTCGGATCCCACTAGAGCACATAGAACAATAACTTGTACAAACACTTGTCTTGTATGTGAAGGGCAAGGACAGCCCCACTCATTTTTGTAGCATCTCACAGTGACATACACAGTGCCTAGCATGAGGAAGTACTAGTAAGTAATTGGTTAAATGAATAACTGAATTGGAAATCAGAGTGGATCAGGGAGTGCTAGTTTTTCTGGATGTATTGTGACCTGTTAAACACTGCACTCTGGCTAGCTGTCTTTGAACGATGTACAAAGATTATCAGTGAAGAGGTTGATTATCGCCAGTCTATCACCACTGCAGGAAAACAGTGGCAATGGTCAGTCTCATACATTATTATCCTGAATGGCCTGGGCCTGGCACTGGACACAGCTGCTTATCAGAGTAGTTCTTCAGTATAATAAATTGATCAGCCTCACACTTACGCCATAAAACATTGATTTGAGCCAAAGTAAGTATAGGCAATTGGGGTGACACATATCTGTTAGTTAGTTGGTCACAACTAATTGACCTTGTAGATCATCACACTACAAGGGCTTACATTTTCACCACATGTGTACTCTCATGTATATACGTTAAGAACCTATAACCTAAATGCGTTAAAAATGTATCACTCAGGTATGATGGTAAATGCCTGTACTCCCAACACTCTGGGAGGCTGAGGCAGGTGAATTGCAAGTTTGAGCCCAACCTGGGGAATTTAGCAGTTTAGCTAAAGATATCTCAAGATTTAAATGAATGAATGAATGAATGAGTAAATAAATACATAAATAAAAGTGTTGGGACTGTAACTCAGTGTGAAGGCCCTGAGTTCAGTTCCTAGTATTGCAAAACAAAAACAAAAATGAAACGAAGCAGTAGCACACAGTCAAACAAACAAACAAACACAACACACATCTCCCAGCCAGCTTTTAATGTAATGTTCTATGGTTGCCACGTATACAAATTGGTTACACAAGTCGTCTCCACTGCTTTTTGTCTTACCGTTTTCTCCCATTGGGTCTAGCTAAGGGAGCCATCTACATTAACATATTTTTTAGTCTAGGTAGTGACTTGAATCAGCAGAGCTTTCTTTCATTCTTTCTTTCTTTCTGGCTAGAAACCAACTCTCTACATTTCTGAACCAAACTGAGTAGATTGTGATGAAAGGAGTAATAATAACAACAGCAGAAGACAAAAGCCCTCTTACTTAGAATTTTGAAGTAAAGTCACATATTGAACAAAAGATATTTAAATTAACTAGCGAACAAAGTAAGAGCTTTTCAAATGAGACGGCTTCCTGCCAAGTCCCCTCAAAGTGCCCCCAGGCCTCTTTCTCATTTGCTACCATTACTTCACTCCATCTACGGATGTTTTATTTCTAGTCTAATTCTCTTCCCACCACGTAGTGGACGCATAGTTGGCTCTAAGTGCCTGTTTATTGAATTGAAAGGAATCAGGCCTCGGGAGTCAAAGGTTATTCTCTAAAGAAAATAAAATGGGAGTGATTTTAGCAGTGAATAGAAACTATGATATCTGACTTCATCTCAGCAACAGAGTAAAATGTGGAGTGAAGTGATAGCATGTATTTACTATAAAGTTAGATTACCCTGAAAGGACTTAAAAATAGTGACTAAGAAAACTTGCTTGGAAAATTCAACTGTAACCGAGACCTATTTGTGGTTTCTTTTCTCTCCATTTTTTCACCTTTTAATTTATAGGGTCTTTTTTCAGAGAGAACAAGATTTATTTTAAGGACAAAGAATTCAGACATTGACTTTAGTGGAAGACCATAATCATATAATGTATATATAAAATGAACAGAGATAAGAGCTTTTAGATTTTGTACCTATTGATATTTTATGGTGCTGGGGATTGAACCCAAGGTTTTATGTATGCTAGGCAAGTGCTTTACCATGGAGCTACATGTCTGGCCCCTGTGTTAATATTCATTGATTTGTTCTAAACAGAATTTGAGGTAGAAATTATATATATATAATATATATATGTATATATAAATTTCTTTTTTTTTTTTTTAAGACAGGGTCTTGCTGTGTACTTTAGGCTGGCTTGGACTCACTGTAGCCCAGGCTGGCCTTGAACCCGTGGTGATCCTCCTGCCTCAGCCTCAGAGTGCTGGGGTTACAGGTGTATGCCACCGCACCCATCAGAAAAACTTGAAGTTATATTTCCTTTATTATAGAAATAAAAAGTAGTTTGACTACAATAGATAAGTAGACACCTACAGTGACCACATAGTGGTAGAAGAAATATTTAAGTAATTAAATAACTTTTTTGAGGTTATGTAGCCATTTATTAGCTAAATTGGAACATGATAAATTCCAACATGTGTGAATACATTGCTTAATAGGCCAAGAGGTTTTGGCGACCTGGTACTGCACAAGCTCGAGACACACTGGTTAGGATTATTCTCTCCTGTTTGGTTGCAAAGTTGTAGCCTCTATGGAGAATCATTTTCCTCTGTGCGACACTGACCTTCGGGAGTAATGCTTTCCCACAAGGCACACAGGTTCCTGCCAGTTCACAAAGACTGTTTTGTGCTCTTAATACCTAATTCTTTGCTGTTTATTCTACTGTTTGTATTTTGAAAACATGGGTGCTGTAGAAACTTTTTGTTCTGCTGGTGTGGGGAGGGAGGAGGAAAATGTGCCTCCCTATCTATCCTCTCCTGGTTGATGGCTTCCCAACTACATGCTTAGCTTTGTTTTCCTAGACAGGCTTTGCCAGTTGTTCTCCAGTTAAGTGATGGCTTTCTGGGTGGCGTGTCTTTAAAAACTGGCTTCATTGGAAGTTCTTGACTTATTACCTCGGGGATAGAAGATTGAATTGGCAGTATCTAGAGCAAAGGCTACCAACCCTTTGGTAAGTGGCAGGGCAAGGTAATGTAACCCTCTCTGTCTTTGCTTAGCATACAAAGAACCCTTCCCAGGTACACTAGCTCACCTTTCCAGCCTCATTTCCTTTGCTGAAGCCACCCCAGCCTGTCTTTCTTGTTCAGTGACCCACGTACTCAAACCCCTCCGACCAGTGCTTGCTCTGCTCTTCCTCCTGATCAGCCTGCCTGATCCTTTTCTCCAGCTGACAACTTGGTCATTCCACGATCAGCTCCTTTCTTTTGTGAAGAGACTGTAAAAGCAAGGGCATGAAAGAAGGTTGAGATAGTAATTACGAGGCATGAATTAGAAGAAAGAAGAGACTGGAGACAAGTAGATCAGTTTTAGGTGACAGTGATGGTCCCGTGATCTGAGATATCTAATAATGATAGCCACATGTGCTAATTAAAATTAAAATTTGGTTCCTCACTTGCACTAGCCACATTTCAGGTGCTCAATAACCATGGATTAAATAGAAGATTTCTATCATAACAGAAAGTTGTAGTGGACAGCACTGCCTAAAATCAATTTCCTAAGTAAAAAATAGCGTTGTCCTACCTAGTTATGTTTTGTGAGTTGCACCTTAAAAACTGGGCCATTCTATTGTATTGCGAATCAGAGTGACTGGACGCTATCACTGTTAGTATTATTGCAGCTTAAAGTAACAATCCAGTTAGTGTCCATCGCGTAAATACTTAAAAATATCTTCTTCTTCTTCTTCTTTTTTTTTTTTTTTTGCGGCACCGGGGATTGAACTCACAACCCCGCGCCTGTGTGACAGGCGCGTAAACTGCTGAGCCAAACTCCCGGCCCTGGTTTTTTGAGGCAGGGTCGCACTGTGTAGCTCAGGCCGGTCTTACACTTGCGTTGTAGCCCAAGCCGGCCTCGAACTCACAAGGCTCCACCTACCTCAGCCTCCCGAATGCTGGGATTAAAGGCGTGCGCCACCACGCCCGGCTTTTAAAAATATCTTCTAAGTAAGTTGCTCTTGGATGTGCTTTTATTATTCATTTCTCTTTCTTCGCCTACTCCTACCATTGCAAAAGAGGAACAAAGTAATTAAATGTATTTTTTTTTTTTTTTGGCTCACCTTTACTGGAGTTGGAATATTTCCTGTTTGCAGAACTTGTAATGGTTTTGCCTGGTGTGGTCATGATTGTCTTATTTTTGGATCAGAAATCTTTGCCATACAGTGTATTAGCGTTGCGTCATTACTCTTTGAAGACATTTCATTTAATTAACCAAAAGTCATCTTGAAGTTTTCTCTACCACAGTCTCCTCCTTATCCCTCACCCCACCCAGTTCTAAGAGCAAGTCCTAATAATACTCCTTCCCCCAAAAGATAATATAATTGTGCTCTTTTCTCCATTTCCATGCTCACATCTTGTTTGAAGTCACTGCTGTCTCCCCGCTGGATGATGGCAGAACCTCCTAACTGATCTTGCTGCTTCCTCTTTCCCCTAATATAATTTCTCCACAAAATAGGCAAAACAATCTTCTAAATAGACATCCCATGGGCTGGAGATTTAGCTCAGTGGCATGAGCGCCTGCCTGGCAGGCGCGAGGTTGAGTTCGATCCCTGGTACCAACAACAACAACAAAAAAAAAAAAAAAGAAAAGAAAAAAAAAGACACCCCATCATGTGGATCTCTCGTCTAGGACTCCTGCTTCCTCTTGCTTAGAAAGCATCCCAGACACTGCAGCCTGTCCTGAAAAGCTGTGTGATCTCGCCCTTGCCTTTGCTCCTGACCTCATCACTGCTCTGTGCTTCTCTCCCTGCGCTTTAGCCACTCTGGCTTTCTTCAGGTTCCTTAGGCACACCTCATCTTTCCTGTCTTAGGGACGTTTTCTTTCTACTTTATTGGAATTTTTTTTTTTTTTTAAACAGGGTCTTACTAAGTAGTTCAGGCTGGCCTTCGACTTGCAATCCTCCTACCTCAGCCTCCCCAGTGCCGGGATTGTGAATACACACCACTATCCTGGCTTTCTGAATTGTTCTTTCCCAGCTCTTGTGTCAGTGATTTCTCTTCAGTGTCAAAGCCACAGCTCTGCTGTTGCATCTTTAGGAAAGACTGCTTTTTCTACCCTTTCTAAAGTAGGCTCTATACTCTATAATATCACTCTTGTTATTGCCCAGGATTATACTCTTTGTCTATATTCTATTTATTCCTACTAAAATGTAAGTTTCATAAGGGCAGGACCTATGACAGTGCCTGGCACATGTAGTTGTGCTCATCAAATGTCTTATAGCAATGAATAACTGCTTCCTACAGACCTAAGAACGTGCCCATTCTTCCTCACTCTGTGGTCTGTGTCTCCTCATCGAGCCCCCAGTGCACATGAAGGAATCTCCATGTAGCTTAAATGCAAATATCCTTCTGTGCCCTTTACACTTAGTATGAACCAGTGACTTCATGGCTGAACTTCATCTTTTACTTTGTAAAATCATGTCCACAGCTTTTTGAATGGTTAGTTTCAGCTGGAAAATACAGTGAACAATACATCTGGAAATATTCTGTCATGTTTGATCTGAGAAATTGTAGAGAACCAGCTGCTGATTTGAAAGGCTTTTATTACCATACAGACAGTCTATTGTCTGCAGAAGCACTGGCTATCACACAGTAGTATGTGTGTTGCTTTTTCTGAGCTATTAACTTGAGAGAAAAAAACTCATATTCACTAATTTATGCATGACTCGTATTCCATAAGAATAGTTTATTATGTTCTTTTATTTAACTGATTTGCTGTTCATTTAGTTTTTTTTACTAGATTGTTTTCTTTTTTTAAACTCAAAAGTTAAATGGCCAGATAGGATTGACATACTTTTCACTATGGGTTTAAAATATTTCACAGGTTTAGGCAGTAAAATGTGGTTTAAATTTATGATTTAGCACACCTAGGTAACTTCGTCTTTCTTGATAAAGTGGGTGAATTTCATCACTCCAGTAAGTTTACTTGTTATGGAATACTGTCTTGGTTACTTTTCACTTGTTGCCGAGACAGAATACTTGACACCCGAAATTAGGGAAGCAGAAGTTTATCTCTTACAGTTCTCTGGGGTTTTAGTCAATACTCAGCTGGCTGCAAGACAGGGTGGCGTGGTGGGGCAGCCATTCATGGCGGCCACCAAACAGCGAGGTGAACTGGCAAGAGAGGAAAAAGCCTCGCCTTCCTCTCACATTCCACTGTATACTGGTTCCACCCCCGGGCGGGTGTAGCACTCACATTACCAATCCCAGCGCCACACAACAAACCAATCACGAGCCCCAGACTCAGCCATGTCCATGTCATG
>RJWM01025368.1:0-29439 GCA_004363535.1 Dasyprocta punctata | reverse complement strand
TAGCCCAAGCCGGCCTCAAACTCACAATGCTCCTCCTACCTCAGCCTCCAGAGAGCTGGGATTAAAGGCGTGCGCCACCACGCCCGGCTGCCATTGGTTTTCGAAAGCAGGTAGAGTGTCTTTTTCTTCTTCGACCTCCTTTGCTGTGTGGAGGGCTTTTTCACGGAGCACCTGACAGTTGCCAAGTGCTGTGCATACGGAGGAGATGTGAGCCCCGCCCACCTGCAGTTGACAAAACAGGAGAGCTGACACCGGACTCTCCTTCCCCAGCTGCGCACCTAGTGCCTTCCTGTAATCACGGCTGGCTGTCTTCCCCCACCCCCAGCTCTTTAAGTAACTTTTGACAAGATCATAAACCCTAAGGAGTGCCTGGTAGGTACACAGCACAAACCCATTAAGTGTGGATGGATTTATTCGTCCCTGTGTTGGGGCCAGCCTGAGGTTTTAAGCACCTTGACAGAGCCCCTTTCTAAGGACCATGAACACCACTGGTAATGAGCTCCACCCGATTCCCAAGTGGCCCTAGACCCTTATTATTTTTAGTGTTCAGTTTTTTGAGACAGGGTCTTGCAATGTAGTTTAGGTTGCCCGTGAATTCACTATGTAGCCCAGACTGGCCTGGAACTCACGGTGATCCTGCTGCCTCAGTCTCCCCAGTGCTGGGATGATAGATGGGCGTGTAACCCTTATTCTACAAAGTCATGAGGCTGCAGTGTGTCTCAGTCCAGGTGTGGTTACCAGTTCCAAGTACAGTTCAGATCAGTCCCTGGAGTAGGCCAGCTACTCCAGTTTCCAGCCAGCCACTGGGGCTCAGGAGGCACCTGACTGGTCTCTCTCTCTTTTTTTTCTTTTTGGCCCACATAGGGTCTCCCTATGTAGTTCAGGCTGGGTGATCCTCCTGCCTCAGCCTCTCATGCGCTGGGATTACACCCGAGCAGTCTTCCCATAAAAGGGCCCAGTGCGCTGAAACTGAGGGGACCCTCTTGTTATGCATCCCCGCACCTCTCTTCCTTTAAAGACACCTCTGCCCCATAGCCCAACTAACTCTCTCTCTCTCTCTCTCTCTCTCTCTCTCTCTCTCTCTCTGTCCTCAGCACACAGGAGCTATTGCAGGTGGATTCTTAGACACCGGGAACTAATTTCCCCTGATGGTCTCCTCTCCCCTGGTCTCACCAGAGTCCTTGTCCAGCTTTCCAGATTTGGCCCCTTTCTGGGCAACCCTCTCCCTGACTCAGCCTCCAAGAAAGCCTTGGACTTCCTGGTGTGTCCAGCCCAGTGACCTCAGAGGCTCAGGACCTAGGCTGCCACTCCACGCCTCAAGTCACCCCAGATCCGATCAGGCCTTGCCCACACCCGGGAAAGACTGCCCACCAGCCACGCCTCCCCGAGCGCCATCCAGCGGCGACACGGCGGGGACACCTGTCTCTGGAGCGCAGGGTGCAGGTTTCCAAGGGGCCGCGGTCCCCGCCTCCACCATCCCCCACCCCCACCCCCAGCCCTACAGTCAGGGCGGTTCCATCTCTGCACCTCCTCACCTGCCCCCTCTCTGCTTGAGACGGATTCGGGGTCACCTAGCGTTCAAGTCCCCCCTTTTATTTATGCACAACATCTGCACTGGACAGGCCACGCTGAATGCAAAGAAGGAGGGGGAAGGAAAAGGTTTGCGCTACCACAGCCTGGAAACCTCAGCCGGCGGCTCGGAGGGTTCGGCCCGGGCTGGGTCACGCTTGCCGCGGACATGTCAAGTCCTGCCTTTTTAATTCTACACCTATGACCTTATCCAGGCTGGAGTCAGGCGCCTGGACTCCCTGCCTTTACATGCACCACGGACTGAAAAACTTCCTCCCCGAGGCCCAGGTGGTGGGTGTCGGTGCCCCAGGTAGTCCGCCTCTGGGGCTGGCAGTGTATCGGCACACGGAATCCTAAATGCAGAGGGAGGGGAAACGGCATTCTTCATCCACCAGGGATGTTATCGCTAAGTTTTTGGAAAAGAGCCTGTATACACACATATTATATATGTTATTGAGTGGGTTAGTGGGAGACTAAAAACATGGAGCGGCAGTGAGGAGGGGGCCGTGCTCCAATTCCTTGGTAATTTGTAACAGACAGACTTTATTGCTGGGAGAGAAAAGGAGTAACTGTGGAGCTGCAAAATAAATTTAAACTCTGTCTATATTGATCCAACAGGCGTCTGCCCATGGGGTGGGACTGCGATGCATCTTTAAATCTGAGATTTAATTTCATAGGCTGGGCGACTTGGAATGTCTGTGTGCGCACACTTGTGCCCACCGAGAACTTTTTAGAAGCACGAGTGCAGATTCTGTTACATTTAAATAATGGGACGGAGCAGAGGCTGGGAGTTGCCATTCTGCCAGGCTCAGTAAGCTCCCCCAACACCAGGAAGATCTGAAAGGAAGCTCCAGGAGGGTCGGGGCGCTGGGCAAGCCGGGTCCACCTCTCCTCCAGATATGGTCTGGGGCAGTTCCCTACTAACCCCGCCAAGGGGAATCCCTTTGGCCCCATACCGCTCTCCACCCAATCTCTACCACTCCAACACTGTATACTTCCATTCCAATATCCCTATGGTATAAAACGTTGTCTGCCTCTCTTAAGCAAATCATAACCTACAGTAAAAGGTCTTTCCTGGACGCCAACAATGCTGAATTCTAGCTGGAGAAGCCTGCTCGGCTTATTCCCGCCATGAATACACGAACATAAAAGTGAATGCAGCGTCGTATTTTAACTTGCCGGAGAGAAGGACTCTAACCGCTGCGCGGTCTTCCTTCCTCTTCCTCTGTCTCGGAAAGCATTAGACCTAGGAAGTGGGGAGGAGTGGGTGGGAGACAGGTCGCTTGGAACGAAAAAGGCAAAAATAAAGAGAGAGACAAAAAAAAAAAAAAGAACGAGGCATTATTTACACCTGTATAGTCGGGGTGGCTGTCTTGGCCCCGATTTGGCTTAATTGTAAATCTTTACCGCATGGTCCCAACTCCTGGCCCGAGCGTCTGGGTTTAATAATGCGCCCCGCATCCCGGCAGGGCTGGGCCGGAGAGAGGATCCCCGCCCCCCACCGCCCCCCGCGCTCGGAGGTAATTAGAGCCGCCGCCCCCTGCCCCGAACTACGCTAGAGGTACAGGAGGCCGGAGTCAGACATGTGGGGAACTCGTATTTTACCGGCTCGAAACCAGAGGAGCGATCTCCCAAGCCCGCGTGTCCTCCTCCCCGCCCTCCGCGCCGTGGCCCGCGGGCAGGGCGAGCCAGGAAGGCGCGGCGTCCACCCCGCACCGCGGGCTCCGAGGCTGGGGCTCGCAGCGGAGGGGAGAACCCGGCCCGGCGGAGGGGCAGGAGCTGGCTCGCCGCGCGCTCCCCGAGCCCCGGGCTTCTCCCCGGAGCCTGTCCTCGCCATTGCTTTCCAACGCCCTGCAGGACAGACGCTCTTCTGGGTTTCCCAGACCTCTCTTCATTCTCGGGGACCCTTTCCCCAATGTGCCCCCCGCACGCCCCTGTTGATTCTTTGCAAGCGGAAGATAACGCGAGAGGGGAATCAACGCTAGGGGGGACACCGGCCTTCGGGGAGCAAGGGCAAGGGGAGCAGCGTCTCAGCCCACCTCGGCACTCGGCCTTTTCGTTCCCAAAGAGAAAGGACCTGCGCTCGGCCGGCGGGCGCCGCGCTCCCCGCCCCGGGCGCTGCACCCCCGGCAGGTAGCAAGCAGCCCGGGTACCTGCCCGCCCGCCCGCGCCTCGCTGGGTTCCCCGGGCCAGAGAGGACCGGGGAAGACCGGCCGGTCCAAAACCCCTTGGCTCGCCTCTGCGGGCTAGTGTAGCGTTTGGGGCAAGATCTAAGCCCTGTCGCCGCACGCCCTCGGGGGTGCAGAGTGGTCGGAGCGCGGCCGCGAGCGGCTTAGCTGCGACCGCGCTGCCAGGCCTGGATGCGCACACAGGCGCGTCTGCTGTCCCTATCTAGACTGGGGTACAGAAGACGACGGTAGGTGTAGCCCCAAGGACCTTTAGGGGAGTCCTGGGCTGTGTCTCACCCCTGCCTCCTTCTAAGGCCCGAAGTCGACTGCGTTGCTAAGGAGAAGGAGGCAAGGCGCCTCGAGGGCCGAGGGCCGGGGAGAAGAACTCCTCGTCCGCAGGCCGTTCCTCTCTGCCCGCGGGAAGGATTTGTAGTATTTGGCTTGAAAATGAAATGAATCCACCGAGGCCTGGGCGCTAGCAAAAGCAAGTCTTAGGAGAAGCGTTCTCACAATTCCAAACCTTGTCATGTGTTTATTTCTCTCTCTCTCTTTCTTCTAAAACATGGAGCAAAAAAGAGAAGGAGGAGAAGGAGAAGAATGAGGAGAGGAAGAAGAAGGAGGAGGAGGAGGTGGAGGAGGAGAAGGAGGAGAAGGAGGAGGAGGAGAAGGAGAAGAAGGAGGAGGAGGAGGAGGAGGAGGAGGAGGAGAAGGAGAAGGAGAAGGAGGAGAAGGAGAAGGAGAAGGAGGAGGAGGAGGAGAAGGAGAAGGAGAAGGAGAAGGAGAAGGAGAAGGAGAAGAAGGAGAAGAAAAGAAAAACTCCTCCAGTCTTTGGATATGCAAACTCCAGGGCAGAGCTCTTTAAGGGCTTCTTGGACTCTTAGGCTACCATCTACAGCCCAGCCAGGGACTGGGGGACAGATTCAATGCTACAAAGCTTAGGACAAATAAAATGTGCAGGATGGGTTATGTATTTTTGCAAGGCAGGGAGTGACGGAGCCGCATTGAAATGAAGTCTCATCTCCAGCACCTCCAGTCCACTCTGGTAACGAGAGGCAGGAGGATCTCCAGCTTGTCAGGAACAAAGGTGCCGCTACACCTCTGCCCCTGTAGTTACCTGGGCGGCAGCTGTGCTACAGGTTCCGTGATCATGGATGGTGGAGGAGGGGAGGAGTTGCCGCTTGGTTCCGGATTTATGCTAAGCCAGTACAGTGAGTCTGCAAAGTCTGTCTGGCTGTGGGCCGCTGCTCAATGGCAGGCCAGGCCCGGAATCTGAATCCAGAATCGCAGACCCATGTGTTGGCCTTGGGAGCAGTTTTCCCAGCTCTCTACCTGCCAGCCACACCGGCGAGGCAGGACCTCCACCCTCGGTCGTAGGCCTGTAACAGGATAACTGCAGGAAACTGAGTTTTTACAGAAGTGTGCAGGGAGGAAAGATGTACTCTGCTTCCAGTGCGGCACTGAAGTCCAGAACGCTTGCCATCCTCACACCTCTCAGTGTCTGGCGTCCACTAGGAAAAGGCGAACTTCTCTAGGAAACCTTGGCATCTCCCGGGACAGCTACCTGTGCTGGGGGCTTTACTCCCCTCTCCCCTTGCCCTAACCCGTTTGGGGGGACAGCACAGCCTACCTCTGGAGACTCAGGCAGGCTTAGGGCCAGCCAAGAGCAGAGGGAAGCTAAGAAGGAAATGGAAAAGAGGGAGATGAAAAAAAAAAAAAACATACACACACACAAGAACAACTTTTGTGTCCACTCCTCCCTTTCATTTGTGCCCTGCTTGGAAATAAATGAAGCAGCACGCACCAGTGAACTTCCAGCTCTTGCTCTGTTTAATTGAAACCCAGTACGGGAAATAGTAATGGATATTGTGCTCAAATTGAGAAAACGTGTCTGAGGCTAGCAGGGGGCAGTTAGTTCAGCAGATCTGGAGGAGCCCATCTTTCTTTGGCCCGTCAAGCTTCCTGACAGTAGCGGCCCTTGAATTTGCCATGCCCTCTCGCTTACAGGTCTGCCTGTCCCCTCTGCTCCAGTTGCTCCCAGGAGGTGAGACCCTCCCTGCCCCCACCGTCCTGGCACCAACACCACCAGAACCAGCGGGGAAGAATCAAACAACAGCAAAGCACTGGCTGTGATTTCCCCAGCCCAAATGTCACCCTTTTCTGCACTTAAGGACTGGGGAATGCTTTGCTGGGTATCTTCTTCTTCTACCCCCTTAAAGTATTTTCTCCCTCAACTCCATACCCCACAAGCCCAAATCAGGGCACCAGTCACCCAGAAGCCGCTGACATGCTTACCTGTCTCGACTGAAAATCTGGAGAGAGGGAATTGAAGAAAGGTATGGGGTAGTCAAAATGCCCTGGGCAAAAGTCAGCTCTGGCCGGCATCAGGCAGATTCCAGGTCAGATAAAAGGAAAGGAAAAAATTCCCAGCCCCTTCCTTGTGAATTTATGTCTGTAGAACTAAGTAATGCCCACTGCTTTATCTTTCTCACCCCCCACCTTTTTTTTTTTTGTAATTGGGTAAAACACTCACGCACAAAGAGAGCATTGAGAATGTAGATTGGCTTGAAATTAGGAAACCACAATTAGTTCCTTTTCCTGAGAGAGAAAAAAAAAAAAAAAAAACCTTCACAGATGTATAAAAAGCACCCTCCCCAGACATACGCATTTCTTCACCCTTCCCTCTTCCATTTCCTTTCCAATTCATCTCAATCACTAGCTGTGCACGAGTTTGCCATTTTGCGGGGTGCTCTGCTTGGATGAAAGGCGGTGGGTGTTAATAAGAATAATATGGAGGGTGAAACCTTTTCATTTAGCCCCTGCCAAAAGCATATTTACATTAAGAGGGCTGATAAGGGTGGCTTAAGTGTATAAGGAACGATGCCCTAGAAATGGTACAAAGCAACTGGCACCAAAGTGAGTCTCCGGGCTAAAAATACTGCTTCCCCCAGCTAGACAACTTTGACAACCTCCCTTTTGCACACACGCTTCAGACTCTTGCACTGAACTGCCCTGATCAATAATTTAGAAGGATGTCAGAGGACAGAAAAATATGCAAGACGTGAACGCCTTTGCCCACGGAGCAAGGCAGAAGCTAGGAGTTAGGGCGCGTCGTTGGAGTCTCTCACCCGGGACTCCTTGCTAAGAGTGGAGGGGGTCTCCGAAGAAAAGAACCAGGGCCAGGGACCAACTTGGGATATAGGTGACTGGAGATGCCAAGAAGAGAAGGTGAAACTTCCAAGCCAGACAAAGGGGCCAAATCATTCTCTATCACTGATGACAACTTCTCTCTCCCCAGCCAAGGCAGGGAGGGGAAGATGTTTGATCGGGCCCCAGGAGAGCTATCTTCATTCCGTCAAGGTTAGTGGAAGAGAGGAGGGGAGAGGGGAGATAGACACCCCGCTAGAAAGGCAGGAGCGGATCATAAAGAACCAGGAGAAGCAGAGCAAATACAGAGGATGCAAGGCTAGAGACGAGAGCAAAGAGAACCTAGAAAGAACAGCAAAAGAAATTAAGGCTGGAGGACAGACAAGAAGGAGAAATAGAAACCAAACACAAGAGAGAGATGACGGAGAGAAGCAAAGTAAAAGGAAACAGAAAGTTCACACACCTACATCCAAGAATTGGGAATGGAGAAACAAGAAGACAAAAGGGAAAAAGAGACATGTCCTGTCTGGTCCAACCAGAAAAGAGGCTCATGCCTGTCCAGAACAGAGGGACGAAGGGAAATGGACCCTCCCATAAAGCCACCAGCCGCCTAATCCAGAGAAACTAAGCTTTCTGAGTAGGCACCTGGGGGCAGGGGCGGGGAAGACCCTGAGTTCAAGTCTCCAATGTGAAAATCATTCCGCTGGGTCTGTGCAGGGGTCCTGTACTGGGTTCAAAACTTCACCTGGGAAAGTCAGAATCCAGGTAACCCAGGGGTGTGTGTGCAGGAAGGATGGCTGGGTGCTAGCAGGGACTGGCAGGACGAACCATAAACAGTAACAGAGGTGTTCCACAGGAAGCTGTTTCTCAGGAACTCTGGAGAAGAAAGTCACGTCTCCAGTTGCGGCAAACTGAGCTAGAAAGAGGATGGCAGCCTCCGGGCGGGGAGACCAAGTTAGTTTCCAAGCTCATCCTTGTAGAAGGCCTGAGATCCCAGGACCCACGGACCAAAAGTCCCTCTCCTGGAAAAGCTGATATATTGGCTGCCCCTCCCTCCGGCTCTTTAATGAAGCCTCAGACCCCAGAAGAAACACTGATGCCCTCATGTCAACAGATTTCCCCACTGCACGGAGTGACACCCCGCCCTGGAAAAGCTTGGGCACAAAGCGGGACAAAAGTTGAAGAGGGGAATGTGCGTGTAATAGTCCCCCAGCTGACCTCACACACGCTAAAGGATATTTACAGCAAACCTGCCAAAGTAAACTACCCCGCCTACCCACCACCATGCCCCCTCCTCGCTTTTTTTTTTTTTTTTAAACTTCAGATAAACACCATTCGGTCACCAAGGGGTCGATGTGTCCCCCTAGAGGGTTCGAGGCAGGCAGTGGCATTAAAGGAAAAGCGGAACCAGCAGTAGCTTCCCTGGCATCTCTGGGCAAGGCTGGCTTCTCTGAGGCTCCCGGGGCCCACCTGGGCTGAGGATAGCTGCTTTAGCTTTGTGCGCCCCTCCCCAATACCAAGTTAGTATTTCAAGTCTCTTACCCTTAACCCTTTTGAACAGGCACGCTTCCTGTGGACTCCTTTACACGTACAGAGAGGAGTTTTTAACTTTTTTTTTTTTTAATTCTAGGCCTACTGTTAAGTAGAAACATTTTTGTTTTTTTCAAAAGGTGTAGAAAACTTTTGGGGTTCTTTCTGACCTAGATCGTGAGCTGCTTTCTTTCCTTCTCTCACCCTGCAGGCACACGCTTCTTGCACTGTGTGAAGCAACCAGCTCAAGGTTTCTTGTGTATCTTTTGTTGAGCCTGAGGCCGAGGGAAAGAAGATGAGGGGTCTAGAAAGAGCGAGAGAGAGGGGAAAAAAAAAAAAAAAAAAAACCAGACCGGGCGCGCAGAGCCAGTGGCTGGAGCCTAAAGCTGGGGCTCAAGGCGCGGTGTCTCGCGGGCTCTGCCGGAGGCCGGGCCTGGCACAAGCCTCAGGAACGCGATGGCCAATATTTAACCCGAATGCCGTGGCCACCAGGCCGCTTTTGTTTGTTCGCAAATTAATCACCCAGCGCACGGCCGGCGCCAGAGTGGGTTTATCACCCACCAGGAGGGGGGCGCGGCGGGCACGCAGAGACAAAGAGGAGTTCGCACCTTCCCGCTTTTGATCCCAGAATTACGGCGGCCTCCCTGCATAATACGAGCCTCCTGGGGCCGAGTCTGGGAGGTCAGTCATAATTGGCGGAAGTTTGCAGACCATTAGCAAGATGTCGACATTTTCGATTCAGAACCCCGCAAACTTTCCTCTCCCCACCCCCACTCTCCTGCGCGCTGGAGTGGGGTGGGGGTGGCGGCAGAAATGGAGAACCGGGGTGACCCCAGGGTTAAGTTAGAACCAAAGACAAAAGTGGGCGATGGGGTGGGGGTAGCAGGGTGAGGGTCAGGAAGCGCTCCCCGTTCACGTTGGAGGCAAAAGCCTGGGGAGATATTTACAAGAAACTCAGCAAGTCCCTCTCCCAATTTCAAAGGACTGGGAAGGCCAGAATGCAGAGGAGCGGGTACGGTTGTCTCCCTGCCCGGCACGCAGGCCCTCGGGGCATCGAGTGGGTGAGGAGGGGGCCAGTCTTGTTGTGATTGCAGAATTCCTTGCCTTCCACGGGGCGCAGCGGGCAGATTGACCGGCGAGTGCAGACAGAACCAGATCACGGGGATTTGGAGCCCATCGGGGTAGCGCAGCCAGAAGCCCCAGGCCCGCCGGCAGCAAGCACTTTGGGCCTCGGGCGCTTTGGGCCTCCAGAGACTCGCAAAGTCCCCTGGGGACCTCCGCCTCCAGCCTGAGGAGGATGAGGCCTGGTCTCCGGCACCCTCCAGTATGGGGGACGCAGGGGACGAAGAGGCAGCACTCCGGGCCTCCCCGCCTCTTTCTTTTCACTCTCCCTTTCTCTTTTCTCAACCGCAGGCAGAGAGGACAGACCCAAGGGGAATGAAAGGGGAGACCAAGTTCTCGGCACGCCTCGGTTCTCCTGGTGACTGCAGGGAATTCTCAGCGCTGGCGCCCAGCGAGCGCTCTTAACCATGTGCGTCAAAAATGCGAGGCTGGAAAAGCATTGTCGCCTCAAATGTTCCTCCGCTATCTTGGGGTACTTGGCTCACAACAGCACCTCATTGTTACACAACAGTAGCCTTCACTTTGGTCCGGGCAGCCAGCGGGTTCAGGGGGCACCGGAAACAAAATGCTTTGGAGGACAGAGCTGATCCATAGACACAGACACCCCACATCGAGGGTCTCAGCCCCCTAGGCCCGCAGCCCAGTCCTTTCTCCGTCCCCTTTCCATTCCAATCAGCTCACCTATCAGGAGCAGTAAAAAGCATTGACCCCCAAGGTCTCCCACCATCTAAACTGGGACAGCCTGAACTCGTGGCTCCCACCCCCACCCCAGAAGCCAGAACTGTGGGTTTGGGGGAAGCCTCCAACCCCAGTAGGCAGGAGCTGCAGTAACAAGGTTATCAGTTCTGCGACAGGTCTGATCAGAGAGGTCTGGTCGCCTCCCTCCCCTCCGCCCTAGGCGGAGGCCCCCACCCTACCTGAACTGGAACCAGTGCCTTTGCCTCTGGGGCGGGGGCGTTTCACGGTTTGTTTTACAAATTCACCCCCGACTTCTGGCGAGATAAGTGCCCCGGTGGAGAAAGAACTGAGGCTCCGAAAGATAAGTGCGATGCCTGGAGGAGATACAGGCTGGCGCGCCCCCCTCCAGCTCGCCCAGCCCTTGCCCGCAGCGCCACACCGTGCCGGCCCCCGAGGTGAATACAGTGGCGTGGAATGGACAGGCCAGGACCTCGTCGGTCGCTGCAATCACTTTGTCCAGAGCCTCCATTCTCCCCTCTACACCCTCACAGACATCCGGGTGGAATACCGGGAGCCCGCATCCACACGAAAGATGAGATATAAAAGGGTCGGTAAACGCGTTTCAAAATATCCCGAGTCCATCTCCCACAGGGAGCGCAGACAGGGCCCGGCGCGAGGGCTGTGTACGTATTTGCTTGTACGTGTGGCTCGGCCCCGGCGTGTGGCGCGCGTTCGGGTCCGGCGCACTGGGGGCTTTAGGGTCGGCGCACCTGGCTGCAGGTGGGGCACGGTGGAGAGGGGAGAGGCGCACTCGGGTGCCGCGATCGGGCCGCATCCATGCGCTCGTGTTTCCGCTAGCCCGGCTGGAGGGGCAAGCCGCGCCGAGGCGTACGAGCTCGGGGACCTTTACTTAGCTGCGGCCGGGCGGAGCTCGGCTCCACGTGGGACTGACTGGAGAGCGGCTGCAGCCTCCGAGTCTCCGCGGCCGCCGGCTTCGGGGGCGAGCGGCAGCGGAAAGGCAGCTCGCTGGAAGCTCAGCCGCCCGCTCGGCTCGCCGAGGGTCGACGCGGAGAAGAGGCCGAGCTGCCGAGAAGCGGCCGCGGCTCGGCTCAGCGGTGAGCCGAGCGCACGAGAGGCGAGCGCCCCTGCCCGGCGCCCCGGCGCGCGCTCCGCCCGGCTCTCCGGGCCCGCAGGCTGGCTTCCTCCCTCCCACTCTGTCTCTTTCCCTCCCCCTTCCTCCTCTTGGCCCTGCCTCCTCCCTCGATCCGGGGCTGGGTGACTGAGGCATTTCAGACGTGGGCTGAGCCAGAGCGAGAGCGAGCGAGCTCACGGGCTACGGCGATCTCTCGATAAGCCACCTAGAGGCGACTCTGCGCGCGCGCTCCCCGGTGGCTCCCGCCCTCCCTGGGATCATGTTGACATATTCACAGGACGGGCAGTAGTACCGCTGCGGCGCTGCGACGTTACAGTTTCCGACACCTTCTTTTTATAACTCAGCTCTATCCCCCAGCACTCGACCTGTGATAACCACGCCTATGCAGCCACACAATTGGTCCGAAAGCGTCAAAGAGCCAATCAAGAGGCCTCCGGCTCCCCGCAGCCCACAGCGCAGCCCGACCTTCTAGAGCCGCCGAGCAGACGCCGGGGGAATTCTAGAGGCGGAGGAGGGTGGCGAGGAGCTCGCTCTCGCCTCTCCGCGCCCTCCCTCGCGCCCTCCCTCTCCTCGCCCGCTCCGGCTCCCTCTCGCTCCCTCTCCCTCTGCTCTCTTCCCTCCTTTGCGTTTCTCCCTTCTCGATCCTTCCTGCCCCGCGCGCCCGGACGCAGATTTCCGAAGCGAATTCGCTCACGGTTTCAGACAAGGCAGAGAGAGAGACAGAGACAGAGACAGAGAGACAGGAGACCCGGCAGAGGCGCACGGCGAGATTGGGATTGAAACCGAGACACCCTCTCCGCAGCTCGGAGCGGAGGAAGGAGGAGGAGGAGGAGGAGGGCGGACGGAAGCCAGTTTGCATGCAGTTCAAGTTTTGATAGCGCTGGTTGGAAGGGGCTTAAATCCGCTTGTGTTGTTGTTTTTCTTAAAGGAGAGAGTTTTTCTGCTCTCTTGCTCCCTTGCTAAAGCCGAGTCCAGCGCCTTGGCAGAAGCCTCCAGCGAGAAAGGGAGAGGAAGAGATAAGGGGGCGGGGGAAGAAAAAGAAGAAGAAGAAAAGGTAAAAAAGTCTTCCAGGAGAACCGTTCGCGTGTGCAACAAAGACCTTTGGGGGCTGGGGAGCGATCCGGGGACTGAGGGCTGCAGTGTCCGTCCCGAGCTCCGCGGCAGGGCTCCGGCGCGAGCTTCCGAAAGCGACTTCCACGGGCGGCTTTCTAAACACGCCAGGCTCCGCGACAGCCGCCCAGCGACTATGTCTCCTGATCTGTCGCCTTGCCCTCTTTAAGAAGCGGCAGCCCCCCTCCCCGAAAGACACTCTCCTCCCTTTCTCCGAAGCGCTTTTAGTTATTTCTTCCTCTTTTTGTTTTGTTTTGGGTTTTTTTTCTCCGCCTTAAAAAAAATGTGCTGCTGCTGCTGCTGCTGCTGTTGCTGAAGAAAAAACAAAAACAAAAATAAAAACAAAAGCAAACACGAGACCACAGCTGCGGACTTGGGCAGGCCCGGAGCGAATGAGCCTCTCGATGAGAGATCCGGTCATTCCTGGGACGAGCATGGCCTACCATCCGTTCCTACCCCACCGGGCGCCGGACTTCGCCATGAGCGCGGTGCTGGGCCACCAGCCGCCCTTCTTCCCCGCGCTGACGCTGCCTCCCAACGGCGCCACGGCGCTGTCGCTGCCCGGCGCCCTGGCCAAGCCGATCATGGATCAATTGGTGGGGGCGGCCGAGACCGGCATTCCTTTCTCTTCCCTGGGGCCCCAGGCGCCTCTGAGGCCTCTCAAGGCCATGGAGCCCGAAGAAGAGGTGGAGGATGACCCCAAGGTGCACCTGGAGGCCAAGGAACTTTGGGATCAGTTCCACAAGCGAGGCACGGAGATGGTCATTACCAAGTCCGGCAGGTAAGCGAGCCCGCGCGCTGGGAGCCCCCTCCCCTGAGCTGGCGGAGGATTTTTCCACTCTAGCTTCAGCTCTCTTCCCAGAGCTGCTGCTTTGCCAGTTGAAGCTTGGTGGAAAACTTAGTTCCCCTGAAAATGTGCACAGACTCCGGGGCCCTGCCCCAGCCGCAGGAAGTTTGAGCTTACCTGGGCGCCTGCTGGGCTCTTCCTTGGCTCTACATCCTGGGCTCCAGTAAGGAACAGATTAGGATTTTTCAGTGCAATCCAGACATCCTTTTAGGAAGCAGGAAAACCTCCTCACTGCAGGAAGGTCGCTCTTCAAACCTTTCTGGAACACCCTTATTTCTGGGAGGATTTTTTTTTTCTTTAAGTGGGTTTTTATTTTCCTTTCAAGGAGAAAAGCTGAAATCCCCTTTCTTTTGTGTGGTGGTAGAAGGCCTGCGAGTGTCCCCCGCCCTGCCGTTTCCTTTGGCCTCTGGCGCTGGAGGGAACCTGTGCCTGCTCTTGGAGGGGCGCAGAGAAATAGAACGGTGTTGGGGTTTGTTCACCACACAACTTCAAGTGTCTGTGACCCGGGGGGGAGTTCAGTAGGCCATTCTGGGTAATTAAGATTCTGTTTGCAGACCTAAGGAACCAGTTGGGCTGTCCACGCTGCTTTGTGTGTGAATATTATAAGTCGTATTTTACACACCATTTGGAGCTCCTTGCTTGACCCAATCTTGCCTGGAAGACGGGGGAGCCCAGGGCACTTTTAGAATCACTGATTTTGTTTTTTAAATAGCATTGAAGTTTATCGAGGCATCAAGTTGAAAGGTTAAAAATAAAGTTCCCCCTCTTGATGTCTTCAGCTTTCTTCTCTCCTTCCAAGCTGAATGAGGCCAAAGTTTGGCATAAACTCCTCCTCAAACCCACAAGACGTTTCGTCAGTTTTCACAGCGAAGTGCTTCCTTTTAAGTCAAAAGTACAAAATGCCAGCACTCCTGTGAAAGTCAACAGCGGTTTGGTGGCATGATCATGCAGTTTGGGGTTGGCCTAGGCAGTGGGGGACTGTGGCTGATAACTCAGGAGGCGCTGGGGTTCTCCAGGAGTCCACGCTGATCCATTTCGTCCCGAGCACTCGCTCAAGTCTAATCCCATTTCGCCAGCAGCGGGATGACTCTGGCAGCAGGGAGGGGTACCACTTTGGGTGTTTATTCCCTGGATGAGTTTAACATTTTTCTCATTAATGGGTGGTAGAAGAATCCTTCCCTTGACTTGATCTGCACTTTGCTAAAATCTTCCCCAAAGCTGTTGAGGACTAAACACACGCTGAAACAGACACAGACAAAATTTCTCTGTACAGAGGGCAATCTGAAGTCACCTAGAGGATAAAAACTGAACAAGTCATTAGAGCGACGTGGTGTCATGATTATTTGTTTTGAATCTCGGGACACCTCCACAGAAAGGAGTTGGTTATATTTACTACCCCATGGAAGAAAATAGTTTTGTCCTCCAGTTGCCCTACTCCAGCAAAAATACAAGTTTGTCAGTCCCATCTAGAGTTTTAAACTTTGTTTAAATATTTTGGAATAGATAAGTGGAACTCAAGATTCTGAGGGATTTCTTTTTTTTTTTTTTCCTCTCTCTCTCTCTCACTGTCTCGTTTTCTTTTCTATTCTTTCCCTGTTGTAGGCGAATGTTCCCTCCATTTAAAGTCAGATGCTCTGGACTGGATAAAAAGGCCAAATATATTTTATTGATGGACATTATAGCTGCTGATGACTGCCGATATAAATTTCACAATTCGCGGTGGATGGTGGCGGGTAAGGCTGACCCTGAAATGCCAAAGAGAATGTACATTCACCCGGACAGCCCAGCTACCGGGGAGCAGTGGATGTCTAAAGTGGTCACCTTCCACAAACTGAAACTCACCAACAACATTTCCGACAAACATGGATTTGTAAGTTTCATCGTGCTCTCTCTTTTTTTTTTCTTTCTCTCTCTCTCTCCAGTCAAAATTTCTTTCTTGACTCTCACCATTCTCTGTAAAGTCCCATGAGTTTCCACACAGACTTCTCCATGGGTCGCTGTTGCTAAACATAGCAAACTTGTTCGATTTGCTACGGAGCTGGAGAGAGGCTTCTGGGGTGTTCTCTCTCTGCAGAGTACAAGGCCTGGCGTTCGAAAAGACATGGGGCCAGGAAAATGTTACCAGGTTGTGTTCTATAGCAATTCTAGGTCCTTCAGGGACACTGGGCCTGACCAATGTTGTTTAAAAAAAAAAAAAAATTGAGAGCTAAAATTGATTTGAAAGCTATGTGTTGGTGAAGGTTTTGTTTTGCTTTAGAACACTGTACTTCTCTTTGAAGCCTGCCATATTATTTCTTGGGGAAGCTTTTGCTCATGTCGATGAAAGAGTTAGAGATACCTTTTGGAAATTTCATTTTCTTTTACTAAAAGACAGTTGGACTTGGTCGAGCTAGATTTATTACAAACGAGGCATAGCTCTTCGGTGTTAAAAATGGTGTGTGTATCCGTGGGTTCGGTACGAGAAAGCCTAGAGCTCTCAGAGGACTTCAGTTGCTAGTGAAAGTCAGGCAAAGGACCTTTTGCCCCATCCCTTACCCCTCCCCAACATTTCAATAAAATAAACAAAGTGATAAGCAAGGAATAAGCCGAAAGATTAGTCCCAGGAAGACGTGAATGGCGCGGAAATATCTTCAGCAGGCAGGAATTGCATTTGAAGTCCTTAATTTGATTACAGCGTACATATTCCTCTCTAGAGTTCAGCTTTTGAGGGCTTTAAGTGGATTGGGCTCGTCAATTAGTGGGCGCTTAAAGTACTGAATCATTTTGTAAATTAAAATGCATGTTTTTCTCTGTCTTTTAAGAATTGGCCAAGTGATCACGCAGCGTGGCAGGGGAGTTATAGTTTTGGGACTCAGGTAGGCTAGGGTTTGAGATATGAATGACTCTCTTAGATGGGGGGGGCACCCTGGGGAAGTTGAGGAGCAATTTGGATTCCCCAGGAGATAATATCTACAGAGCAAATTGTACCCAAGGAGTTACCCCTAGGAGGTGGGCTCATCCCAGCGTGGTACCCTGTGGTGGGGAAGATGTCAGCTTGGCAGGGGTCCTCAGATCCCGTTTGTCCTGGGAAGTCCTTTTTCTCTGAGTGATCTTCTCTTCCCTGCCCCTGCAGACTATACTGAACTCCATGCACAAATACCAGCCCCGGTTCCACATCGTAAGAGCCAACGACATCTTGAAACTCCCTTATAGTACATTTCGGACATACTTATTCCCTGAAACCGAATTCATCGCTGTGACTGCATACCAGAATGATAAGGTAACCACAGGGCCTTTTCTTTTTAATTCTGCCATTTTCCTTAGCCCTTTAAGCTGCTTTGGATGAGGGTGAGAAAGTTAAAGGGAATTGGTGTGCAAGGCTTGAATTTTCTCTCATGATCTGACCCTCCGTAGAACATTTGGGAAAGTGGGAGCTGGCTTTTGCGAGGAGCCAGAAACAAAACTCTCAACCAGCTAGGAATCCAGTGCTGAGTTTAAAAATGCTAAATTAATTTTGTCAGTGAGAAGCTCTTAGATGCCACTCCAACGGTAGACTCCTAGGGCTTTGTCGTGTTTGTTTCAATAGTCATTCTTTTCCCCTTCAAGGGGAAGGGTCAGGATAACAGGCTTGAAAGGAACCAACTAAAAAATTTTAGGCCAAAGCCTTTTGGGGTCCTGGGAGGAGAATCCTAGTAGAGAGACCAGCTTTTCTTCCCTAGCCAGAAATCCTGAGTAGCTGGTCTGGTTTTTATTACCTTTTATACTGCTCTGTTTTTTATGGTGTGTGTGTATGTGTGAGTGTGCGTGCACACATATACATATGTGTGTGCATAAGTGTGTGTGTGTGATTGAAAAAAAAACCTACCCTGACCACAGGTCATGCTAACCCACTGGTCCAAACCTTCTGACTTCACTGAAGGTAGCCAAAGGTGCTACTTGGTGGGGAACTTTTTCTCCCTGTAGGCCTGGACCTGGGGATTTCAAGGGCCCCCAAATGGGGCAGCACCTGGGACCTGCAGGTCTGATGGCCTTGAAGGTCGTGGGCACTGTGCACCCAGGCCGAGAGTGGCCCTTGCTGGTGGTTCACCAGTTCCCACGGGGCACTCAATGAGGGACAGCAATGGGGTGGGGGAAGGGCCAGCGAAGGACTCTGATCTCCAGGTCCGGTGTCCTGACCTTCAGCAAGAGTCCGTTTCACCTGACCACGCCCTGTTAGATTGACCACGGTGGGTCACTGCCCGTGGTCCCTGCCCCCAGGGTCCCTATGTATTTATAGTGAGGTTCCAACATGGTTGGGAGGAGGCACTGAAATCACACCCCCTCCTCTCCTTGCAAATGCAAAACCAGAATTTTTTTCATCCAGTAATTTCTCTCAAGAAAAAGAATCCAAGCAAGGGGCTTTTTTCTACCCACACCCCCACCCCAGTAACTGCATCTATATAACTCTACCCTGCTAGGAAGGAAGGGGTTGGAAAGGTTGCCATGCTATGATGTTTTTTCTCAGCTTGCAAAATGCAGGCCCCCCCACTCTAACCTGGGGATCCTGAGAAACTAAGTTGTGAATGTAATAATAAAATGTAGCATTTCTGATCAGACCAAAAGGCCAAGGTTCCCTCTCCACCTAATGGCAGTGGCAGAACACATAAATGAAAACAAATGTTTCCGTGGTCATTCAGTGCTTTTAAATCTGTAGTTGCCAATATTGTAATTCCTCAAACCACCGCTGCTCCCTGTCCTCCACTCCAAAAAAAAAAAAAAAATGAAAATCACTCCAGCACAAGGGTAGCAAAACCCCATAAATCATTTTATTAGAGCCATGGAAAAGGTTGGATAGAGTGTGTGCTGGGTGTGCGTGTGCGCGCGCGCGTGTGTGCGTGAGCCAGTGCGTGTGCCTGTGTTTGAAGTCAGAAAAGTATTTGTGAGCATTTTATAATTAATTGCATTATATAAAAAAAACAAAAATATAATTTTCAAATCTTACAGTTGTCTTTCTTGACAAGTTTGAGAACATTTCCATTTCTAAATGCAAGCTGTGTACTTGAAACTCTATCCTTTGGACAACTTCAGATCGGAACCCTTGGCTTGACCTGCTATGGGCTGTACAAACCTTAGTACAGTTCATTTTGCTGGTTTTTTTTTTTAGCACCCTCCAGATTTCTGCCGTGGTTTCCCCTCCTTTTCTCCTTAGCCTGGTATATCCGTGGGCAGTCACACTTCTGGGGGACTGTTGTGCTGGGGGAATCCCATTCTAGAAAGTGAAGCCAGTGTCTCTTTCTTGCTTCTGTCTTCTTCTCCTCTAGATAACTCAGTTAAAAATAGACAACAACCCATTTGCAAAAGGTTTTCGGGACACTGGAAATGGCAGGAGAGAAAAAAGGTGAGTCGAGACAATTAGTCATTTCTTGGACAATTTATAAAACAAACCACTTTGCTAGAATTTAACTTATTCCTAGAGGGAGGCAGGCAAGGCAGTCTGAGTAAGAGTGGATGGAAAACACTTTACTTCCCCTTCACTATGTTCTTTCCCATGTATAAGCACTTTTTCTACCTAGGTCTGTGACCTCTGAGGAAACTAACCAGGTGACCCCACAGTTGTCTCTGAAAGAAAAGTATTGTGGAGAATAGAGAGAGATTCCACAAGGATACCTATGAATTGTTAATTAATTTAAGTTCATTGTGGGAAGGTTCTAGGAAACCATGCCATTCACAGAATGGTTTGGAATTTTTGCAAATACCATCAGACAGAGTGGGGGCCCCTCAAGGAATCTCTGGCTCCCCTCCCTCCTTCATGGGTACACGTATCATTTTGCATTAAGTAGACAGCTGGAGAACTATATGAGAGAGGCCCTTTCCCTCCCCCACCCCTGTTCCAATTTATCTACTAAAATCCAGAAAGTTACCCCAAATTTTTCGCTTTTCTCCTTGGAAGGAGGGTGAGCATTAAAAAATAATTTCTAACATCTAAATAAATTTGAACTTCAGTTAATGTGTTTGTTAACTGATTACCATGGAGTGCAGCGTGAAATAACCACTTCCTCCTGACCTTAGACACCACGCAGGAGCTGGGTAGGCTGGGGACAGGCTGCACTGTGTTCATGAGCTCGGTCACCTGGTTCCACCCTCTGTATGACCTGCAGTTCAGCTCTGCCTCTAGCCAGCTCCAGCCTCTCTCATTCTTGTGCTAGGCAAAATTTCACGGCTCAAGCAAAAGACCCTTCCTAATAACGTGACGGTGAATGAAGGCAGCTGGAACCTTCCTACCTCCCTACCCTACTGCCACACTCTGGCCCGGTTAGTGGGTCAGGAATAATACCAGACCCTGTGTGTCTGCCCCAGAGTAAGCAGATTTCAGAAAATAAGGGCAAGCTGTGGATGCAGCTTTGGAAAAAGCAAGGCAAGCTAAAAAGGGATCTGTGTGTGATACCCCTGTAACGCTGGTTGTGGGCTTCTGCCGCAGAAAGCAGCTCACCCTACAGTCCATGCGAGTGTTTGATGAGCGACACAAGAAGGAGAATGGAACCTCAGATGAGTCCTCCAGTGAACATGCCACCTTCAGCTGCTTTGCCCAGGCCTCTTCGCCTGCAGTGTCCACTGTAGGGACCTCAAACCTCAAAGGTAAGTCTGGCCACCTCTACGGAGACTGGACTCCAGGTCACCCCAACCTGGATGTGCTGGGGGCGGGGGCAGGTACTGAGCAGAACTCTCCCTTTAGAAGCTGCAGCCTCTTCTAGCTCTATAAACAGGAGCCAAAGGTCAAACAGGGTATCAGGTGTGTCTGGTCTTCCTAGAGAGCACAGAAAAGCTGGGAACCCCCTCCCCAAATCCTCATGTGTGTATCTGCGTGCGTGTCTCTGTGTGTGTGTGTGTGTGTGTGCATGCGCCCACATACGGCCTGTTGGCAAGGTTAGCTATGAGAGAACACACCTGCTTTCCCATCTCTTCTTTCTCTGGCTCTACCTGCCTCCTCCCCCAACCAAGACCACCTCCAACTGCTGACTTCACCTCCAGGGCTTGGGAAGGGGCTGAGACACCAACTAGAGAGCCACAGTTGACCCGGGGGGTTGGGGTGGCTTGGTGGTATGGCGGGTAGAGCAGAGGGTTCAGATCCTCAGTGGGTCCCATGTGTAAAGAGCGGGACACTGCTTATTTGGAAAGGCCCACTGCTGAGAAGAACCCTGTTTCTCAGTAAAATAAAACCAGAGACCTTCAGGTCTTCAACTCATTGAAGCTTTAAACAGAAAAGGGGATCCCCCCTCTTTTTTTTTTTCTTTTCCTGATAGGGCACCCACAGAAGCAGAAGATTCTGTGATTGCCCTGGGCTCTCGCCACCCATCCCTGTAGGGAGGGGGACGCCCACCCTGAAGTCCCCCTGGAGCCAAAGGTGTTGGGGGAGGGGCATTCGCGTCAGTTACCGCCAGTTCAGATATCCCAGATTCTTTGCAAATTAAATCCTTCCAGAATAACCCACAAATAGGTGGAAGGTGCTGATCTGGGTCATTCACTAAAGAAAGACCCTGATGGTACCTGGAATGTGTCCCCACGGAGATCTTTAGAGCAACTTCCAGCAGAAACCTTTCAAGTTTTTTTTATTTTTAAAAAGTCAATTTGCAATCAAATGGGTCCAGCCTGGCTGCCACACAGCAGGAGCTCAGTAGGTGCTTGTTTTCAGAAAAAGTGAGATCATTAGAGTAAGATGGGCCGCCTGCTTTGCAGGATGTCTAGGTGAGGGAGGTTAAGATGGGTGTAAATGCTTTGAATTCATTACGAACTTAATTGAATCCCAGAGCAAAGGTGTTAAGTGTCCTTGCGGCCATTCTGCAGATGAGAAAACTGAGGTGTGGAGAGGTTTGAGGGGTGCTCCCGGGTGGCGCAGCCAATAGGAGGTCGAGCTGGGTTCCCACGTGGGAGCAGACTGCTGATGGCCCAGGCCAAGCTAACCCTTCCTCCCGGGCCTTTAGACCTGTGCCCCAGCGAAGCCGAGAGTGACGCGGAGGCCGAGAGCAAGGAGGAGCACATCCCCGAGACCTGCGACGCGGCCAAGATCTCCACCACCACGTCGGAGGAGCCGAGCCGCGACAAGGGCAGCCCGGCCACCCTCAAGCCGCACCTCTTCGGGGCCGAGCCCAGCGGCCGGGCCCGGGACAGCGCGCGCCTGGACAAGGCGTCTCCGGACTCGCGCCACAGCCCGGCTACCATCTCGTCCAGCACCCGAGGCCCGGGCGCGGAAGAGCGCAGGAGCCCGGGGCGCGAGGGCACAGCGGTGGCCAAGGCCGAGGAGGTGCGCGCCCTGCCCGGCAAGGAGGCCTTTGCGCCGCTGCCCGTGCACTCGGACGCGGCCGCCGCGCACTTGCAGGGCCCGCTGCCCGGCCTCGGCTTCGCCCCCGGCCTGGCCAGCCAGCAGTTCTTCAACGGGCACCCGCTCTTCCTGCACCCCAGCCAGTTCGCCATGGGCGGCGCCTTCTCCAGCATGGCCGCGGGCATGGGGCCGCTGCTGGCCACTGTGTCCGGCGCCTCCTCCGGCGGCGTCTCCGGCCTGGACTCCACCGCCATGGCCTCCGCAGCCGCGGCGCAGGGACTGTCTGGGGCCTCCGCGGCCACCCTCCCTTTCCACCTCCAGCAGCACGTCCTGGCTTCCCAGGTAAGCCGGCGCCTTCCTGCCTCTGCGGCCCCTCCCCCTCCCCGGCCCTCACTCCCCGCCCTCCCGGGGTTCCAAGGCCTCCAGCCCCCTGACCTGATGGCTTTAAATAACAATCATGTTCTAATTACTTGCATTGACCGTTGGTAGACGCAGGACTTACGTCGCTGAGCCATCGTGAACTCATCTGCCCTCCCACAGAAAACCCTTAGAAATGTTTTCTAAGGCCTGTAGCTCTAAAATAGTACCGATGGTAAAAGCTCCGCGTAGCCCGTAGTGAGGACCAGGCCCTCTTCTAGCTGTCGGGTCTAGTCTGACTCATGGATCTTGCCCTTCGGCGGAACTTTTAAGCACCTCTGCTTTTCAGGTGGAGGCCCAGGGGCCCAGAGAGGTTGAGGAACTTGCCTAAGGTCACACAGCGGGCTCAGTGGTGCTGAGACTGTTCCCAGGCAGGCTGACACCAGAGTTGCTTTCAAGGCTTTTTTTTTTTTTTTTTTACTTTGGAATTTTTTTTTTTTTCTTGGAAGCTGAAATGTTTCTGAAAGGTGTCTTAGACACTCCTGCCCCCCAGGAATCGGACAAGAGGGAGACTGAGGCTTGGGGAAGGGAGTGAGTCCTTGGGTGAGAATGCAGACCTGGGACAGTGTCTGCAGCTTTTCCTCCCTGGGGGTTCAGAGCTGCGCTCCCTACCCCAGGAGGCCATCCACCCCCACCCCGGGTTAAGGGTTTCTGCATTCATGGAACCCATAGGATTGGGTCAGGATTGCACCCGCAGACAGCTGTGCAGGGTGCGGGAAGGCTCAGGCGGCCCAGCACACCCTGAACCGGGCACAGGGTGTCTGGGATTTCTGTAGGCACTGGGCTGTTGTTTTGTCTAAGCGCATTCGTCTCCCTTCCCCAGCCAAGAAGCAGGCTGGCTCCCCATCCCGGGAGGAGGAGGGAGATGAGCGTCGCATTGGCTTCTCGCCTGCCTCAGTTTCTCCGCAGGCACCCTCTGGAGACCCTTTCCCAGTGGGCAGGGGACAGGCAGGGGGAGGGGCCTCCTCAGGGGAGGGGAAGGGAGCAGAGCCCCTGCCTTGTGCATTTTGCTTCTCTCCGCACTACCTGGGGGCCCCCTCCGTTTCCCACCTGTGACACCCACCAGCGTGCTGGCGATTTCTTGGGCTCTGTTGGTGACAGAGGACCTTTAGCCTCCTCCCCTTCATCCTGTTGTCTTTTATGTCCCATCTCCTTTTTTCTTTTTCTTTTCTTTTTTTGCATTTGGGAAACTATTAGGATTGGAGTGAGAACATTTGGGGGGGAACCAGTATGGAAAAAATAAGTGATCTGTGATTACCTGGATCCTCCCGTGCCGCTGCGGGGTGCACCGATCTGCGGTCCCCTGAGCAGGTGCAGCCGCCTACCCCACGCTCCCTGCTGGGGTGACGGCTCCCAGGCCTGCGGGCTGGGCGTGCTGACTCGCTGTGTCCTCTCTTCCCTCCCCAGGGCCTGGCCATGTCGCCCTTCGGAAGCCTGTTCCCTTACCCCTACACCTACATGGCGGCGGCGGCCGCCGCGTCCTCGGCGGCGGCTTCCAGCTCCGTGCACCGCCACCCCTTCCTCAGCCTCAACAGCATGCGCCCGCGGCTGCGCTACAGCCCCTACTCCATCCCGGTGCCGGTGCCCGACGGCGGCGGCCTCCTCACCGCCGCGCTGCCGGCCATGGCCGCGGGGCCCCTGGACGCCAAAGCCGCCGCCCTGGCCGCCAGCCCCGCCCCGGTCGCAGCCGCTGTGGACTCGGGCTCGGAGCTGAACAGCCGCTCCTCCACGCTGTCCTCCAGTTCCGTGTCGCTGTCGCCCAAACTCTGCTCGGAGAAAGAGGCGGCCACCAGTGAACTGCAGAGTATCCAGAGGCTGGTCAGCGGCTTGGAGGCCAAGCCCGAGAGGTCCCGCAGCGAGTCCCCCTAGACCCCTCCCCCGCACAGGCTCTTCATTCCAGTTCAATCAAGTTACAGTGCACTTTTTTTTGGATGTCAAACAAACCACAGGGCCGGCTGTGGGCTTCCCCTTGCTTTGGGGCCGGTGTCTGGGGAGGGGCGCCGGACTCCCTGGAGAGAGCGCGCTAGAGCCAGGCCGTCTTCTCAGTGTGGTTTATGTATCCGGGATCTGGCTCGCATTCTGGGGGCTCGGAAGCCGCTGTTGCATTGAGCGATGGGGGGGAGCAGCGCCTGGGGGGGGTAGGGGGGAGGAGTGAGAAGAATTTTATTCCAGAACGACTTCCATCGAGGCTGTTCTGGAAGCTGTAAGGCCACCCGGGTGGAGGAGAGGTGTTGAAAGCCATCTTCTCTCCACGTGGATTTATATATAAATATATTTTTTTCCTTCGCTCTGTTAAGTGGAAACAAAAATTTAAAAAAAATTTTTTTTAAACAGGGACGAATGAATACATGACCATGATTTTGTTTGTGAAGATTGAAAACTATATAGAGAGTGACTTGCGAAGAATCAGTTCTCAGTAAATTGCTGGGCAGTGGATGTTGGGGTCGCAGGTCCTTTCTCTTCTTGTTTAATCTATATTAAGGAAATCTGTGTCTTTTTAATATTCTTCGTGATGTTTTAAGAGCCGCTGTAGGTCTCTTCCTGCATGTTACAGTCATGTATTTGTGGGGTTTTATTTTGGACGCTTGCTTTTAGAGAGAACGGCCTAACCCAGTCCTCTTTCCCTCAATCCTGTGCCCTCAACCCCAAAGAAATGGGATGGGGGGCTTCCAGGGAAGGGGTTGGGAAAAGAAAGACTGAATTTATTTTATCTAAGCTCTGTAGCAGGATTCATGTTCCTCTTTGGCAGTCCGTTCTCTTTCCTGTATATGCAATAACAAGGTTTAAAAAAATAATAAAGAAGAAGCGAGACTATTAGACAAAGTATTTATGTAATTATTCGATAACTCCTGTAAATACGTGGAATATGAATGCTCGGAAAATTAAACTTTAATTTATTGACAATTGTACATAGGTCTATGTAAATAGAATTGCAACTGTCAGGTTTTGTTCTTGTTTTCCTTTAGTCGGTTTTTATTTCCAGGTCAAAGGATTGCTGTTCACGCTAGGAGACAGACTTCCTGCACCAACACCTACACACTTTGAGAAAGAGCTGTCTGCAAAATTATTTTTCTTCTTCTTTTTTTTCATGTCCAAGTGTGCAGGGAAAGTGCTACTTCCTATTTTAGCCAAAACTGGGAAGGGGTTTGGCGCTCTCCGTCTCCACATTAAATTCCTTAAGACCTAACACCTCTTGCCCGGGTCTGAGATTGCTGTGGGAGGGAGGGGCTGTGGTTTGACTTCCTAATTTTTCTTTCGTGTTTTGTATTTGCTAGTCTCCGATTTCCTCAAAACAAAGTGGAATTTACTGCTGTTGTCAAATTGGATGGCGTTTTTTGAGTTGGTGCCTAGAGCCAGAGATTCACAGTTCAAAAGTTAGGTGCTCAGAGCTGGTTTGGAAAGACAAAAACCCGTGAAGGTTATCTTTTGTGTTTTAGCTGTTGATGAGTTCTTTGGTTTTCTGTGTTTCCCCCCTCCTCTTTAAAACATCACTGAAATTTCAATAAATTTTTATTGAAATACCTTTGGGCCTCGTGTTAAATGCTTTTTTGACAGCTCTCGTCAAGGTGGAGAGTGGAAGAAGGACTTGGTCTCCCCTCCTCTCGCCGGGCTCCTTCCCTTTGCCTTTAAATAATTAAGACCGCCCCCAGCGAAGCAAAATGACTTGTCACTCAAGTTACAATGCGAAAAACAAGTCTCTGACTCTAGCGAAGGGAGCCGCTCCACTCTGAAAACACTTTTCCTTTAAATTAGGCAGCAAAACCGGAGACAAGCGGGACCTGGTGAGAATTCGGAAAGGACAGACCTTTCAAGTACTTAAATTGTAATAGAAGAAGTTTTGCCTTGGTCCCTAAGTCAGCACACACATACCCCCCGTCCAACCAAAAATAAGCTTGAGCGCTAGGCACGCTTTTTCATTTTAAACTCAGCGCTCCCTTTTGACTTTGATCTTGGAAACTCAAGTCAAAAAGACTGCACGGTGTCCTTCGCCAGGGGAGAGGTTCACTGAAGCCCCTCACTGCTGAACCCGGCTTGGCCTGGCAGTGCCCACTGGGCTGTGGGCCCTGCGCCCCGGCCATCTGGGCGTCTCCGAGGGGACCAGGTTGGCCCCAGGCGCTCGGGCCGGGCTGCACCCACTCGCAGTCCGGCGTGTGCTCTGCGCTGTGTCGTGCGAGGGAGGAGGGATGTGTCCCTTGCAAAGGAAAGGTACTTGCAGGGTGCGTATTTGACCAGCCTCCTCCAAAGGAAAAGCCGCCCGAGACGGGCATGGTCCCCAACACTCCCCCTTCACCCGGTCTCCGGGCAGCTTGGGGAGCTGGCTTTGGACATTCCATTTATCTTTGAAATGGTCGATCAGAAGTGGTAGGGTGCCAATCTTTTAGTCTCCTCACCCCTGCTCGAGGTGGAGATGTATGTCTTGGGATGCAGGGTGCAACATGGGATAGTCAATCCTAAACTTTGCTCGTCCTGGGGGCTTTGACACGAAGACCCAGCCAGAGCCTGCCTGGCGACTGACACCCCACCCCCAGCCCGGAGCCCGCCAGCCGGGCCCCAAGTCGCTGTCACCTTCAGGCCTCTTGAATGGCCAACGAGGAGGGACCCCCTCCCCAGCCGTGTCCTGTACTTGGAAGAGGATCGAGGTCGAGACCTTTTGGAGAGGGGGGCAGAGCCTGTCCATTCCTGGCCAGACATGTAGGGACCCCCCGCCCCCAGTCTCTCCTCCACTGTCTGCCGGGATCAGAGGGAAGATAGCTGGCATAGCTGGGGACCTTTGGGGCCAGAGTTCCCCCCCGCCAGAGACTTCCCGGAGTGCGCCCTGCGCGCAGCGCCTGCTGCTAAATGGAGCCGAGTTTGTGAACGAAAACCTGCATTGGCCCAGCTCAGGGAAGGTGGGAGTCGGCAAGCTGTGTCCTGTCGCATGGTTCCAAATTGGGGAGAAAATAACTCGGTTTCTGAAAGGGCAAGGAAAAAAGAAGAAAACTTTTTTTTTTCCTTTTCTTTCTCAGTCTACATTTAGATACCCCACCCCCCAAATTTGCGGACAGTGCTCAACAAAAGTGGGTCCTGCCTCTCCTTTGGGCTGGCTTTGCTTCCTTCTTTTCTTTCTAATCTCCTGGGTATCTTATTTGTATATAGTGATGTTAATGAGTAACTCTTGTGGCGCTGATGGACGGGGGTGGTGAATGGCTCGCAATCTCTGGATTTCGTAGCCTATTACTCACCTGGCGCCGGTCGCAATCTCGCCGCGGGCTTTATGGTGGCTGTGGCGGCCGCCGAGGCCACTCGGGGCCGGCGCCTTGGCCTTTTTCCCCGGGCTTCGAGTGCCACCTATCTGTCTGCTCCACCAATGCGCCCTGCTGGCTGTGTCTGGCCCAGCACCCCGGCGCCTCTCGGGGTCCGGAACGTGGGTGTAGTGTGTGTCCCTTTCTCCTCCCTGACACCCCCGGCCCATACCCCACAAACCACCCTCCCCCCAATCCCAGCCTCGAAAGAAGCAGCCACTGTTTCTCTCCTGGGTATCACTTTAATTCATGTTTGGGCCTCAGATGAGAAAAACTCCTCCCCTTTCCCCTGGGTTTGCAAAGAACATTCGAAAATTCAGTGTGGGGACGATCGCTGGTAATTCTCTCTCCAAATATGTTGCCAGAAATCTGTGGGTCCCAGTGTCAGGGGACGACCTGCGTATGGGGATAAGCAGGCAATGCCCTGTCCTCCCAACCTCGAGCCCCACGCGGAGGGATGGGGGTCACACCCCTTTGCCCCGATGCTCCCCTTCTTACTTTATAATTCTGCAAGTTTTCGTTTTGTAAACCCGGCTTGAGTCTACAGGGACAAAGGCCACGATGGCTCCGGCAGTGGGCAGCCTCCAGCCTGCCAGCCCGGCGACCTGGCGATTGAAGGCGACAAACGCGGGTGACATCCCGAGCCCCCTTCCCGCCCGCCTGTCCTCCACGCGTCGGCTCCGAGCCCGGCTGCGCCCTGGCGTCTGGGACTCGGAGGGGCGGGGTGGGGTCGCCTTCTGCTGTGCTTTGAGCCGTGGGTGCAGGCGTCCGGGTTCCTGCTGACCTCTGGGCGCTAATTGCAGGGGTCGAAGGGCGCGCTGGGGCGGAGGCAGAGGTCGCGACCCCCAGCTCCCTTCTCCAGGGGGCCGGCAACCCTGAAGGAGCGAGGGGTGTGTGCAGGCTGGGAGTGTGCGTGTGTGTAAAACTTCTCTCTCGGGACCTGCACGTCCAGGGACCCACCCTTTGTGTGTGTGTGCTGGGGGGGCCCCGAGAAGTTCCCAAAGAATAGGCCCTTAAAAAACAAAAAGTCTATCCAAGAAGGCAGACCCAGGTTCTGCCCGCTCTCTGAACCAGTGGACGGCACAGCTTGGGCACTGCCAGAGCGCTTTCTGCCCCACTGGTTTCTAAATTTGACCTCTGGGCTGCCAGCCAGGACAGAGGTTGTGGGGGTGTAGCTCTGATCACCATCAGACTTCAGCTCTAAGGAAGGGAGCCATAGAAGTTCGTGCTACACTGTAGCTCTCAGGGCATTTAGAGCCGAGGCCAGGAGCTGCAGGTGTGAGAAAGATGTGTGTGTGTGTATGTGTGGGTGCGTATGAGTGCGGCTGCGCTTGTACTCGGGCATGCTGCGTCTGTATGCGTCTCTTCCAATTTGGATTTAGAAGTTCAAGCACAAGACAGTTCCGGATGTAGATGCATTAGGTTGTTTTATAATCAAGATGCGTATAATCAAGAAGTATACGTTGCAGATGTCAGCCTTCAGAGTACCCATAACACCGGAATAAAAACAGCTGACACCGAAGGGGCATGTGTGTGCGCTGGGCACTTGGTGAGCACCCCACAAAAATGACCGCCCCCCAAGTCTTCTCGGTTGACCTGATTGGAGTGCATTATTTTAATCCTGTTCTACAAAGGAGGAAACTGAGGCAAGGACTGGTCAAGTCATTTACCCAAAGTTACCATCATGGGGAAGTGGTGGGACCAGAAATCCAACCCAGAGGGCTGCAGGGCACCCACTCATCGCCATCCTTAACTAAGACGGAGGCGTGGGGCACTGTGGGGCACAGGTCCCGGCTGCAGAGAAATCTCTGAGTGTGCTGGGGCCGGCAGTGTGACTGTCTCTGCAGGAATTCACAGGAGGGTATTTTAGTGTCTTTGGGGATCTACTGTGTGATAGGAAAGGACTGCTTTTTCCCCATTCCCCTCTCTTTAGTAGTCTGAAGCACATGAGGGAGGAAGGTGGAGGGGTTAGGGCCTTGGTGCCAGGTAAGGGGAGGCATCTGAAAACACCGCAGGTGGCACTGAGAGACAGGGAGAGATAGACAGGGACAAGCAGCGGAGCAGCAGAGGGCACGCGTGACCTCCCCACCAGCACGGCTTTTCTCTCCGGCCAGGCTGGGAAGCAGGACTGGGCTTTGGGTGTC